>JBBPOJ010000170.1:0-39495 GCA_038091395.1 Leccinum rimulosum
CATGTGGAACATGCAATCTGGCTTGAAGCGGAAAACGTTCAACGTAGGACCCTGCCCTCCAGCAGTGGTAGAGCGGTTGAATGCTACGTCTACATCGAAGGTCGGTGAGCGGTGTATAACAGGCTTAGCCACCGATGCTTTGAATCGCCTCGTTATTGGGAGCACATTGGACGGAACTATCAATGTAAGGCTTCCCAACTATTTGTCTTTTTCGAAGTTCTCATCAATTCGGAACAGTTTTTTGATTTCCACACTACAAAACTGGACTATACATTGGTGTTGTCCTCATCTGCCCATTCGATGATCCTCCATCGAAACTCTGGACTGTTGGCCATCATTTGCGAGGATGCGACAGTGCGTGTGGTCGACATCGAAACAAGACGCATAGTCAGAGAGCTATCGTGTGGCTCGCAGGCTCGAATTCTTGACGTCGTATGGATTCCCGGTCATATCTGATACTATTACTCGCTGACACCATGCAGGCATTTTCACCAGACTCTCGCTGGATAGTATTTACATCCCTCGACTCAGTAATACGCACATTCGATATTCCGACCGGGGGCTTGATCGACGCTTTCCGCACACCGAGTATCGCCACGAGCATTGCGTTCTCACCGACGAACGACTTTTTGGCAACTGCCCATGTGGACAGCGTTGGAGTGTTCTTGTGGGCGAACAGAGCACAATTTGCGGAAGTCACTCTTCGAACGGTCTCTGAGCAAGATATTGCAGAGGTCTGTATGCCATCTATGCAAGGAGATGTAGAGGATGATGGTATGTATCTATCAGTTGGCTTTATTGATAACTCATACAACTATCTTCAGCCCTGGAAGCACTGAACGGACTGACGATGGAAGAGAAGCCTGTGGATATCTTCTCTACGCCTCCCCAGTTGGACGGGGATCTTGTTACCCTGACCTTACTGCCTCGATCTCGATGGCAAACATTACTGAGCCTGGAGGTTATCCAAGTAGGTGTGACAGGATCATGATTTTGCCCAAACTAATTGGATGGGACACGTAGCAACGAAACCAACCGACAGAACCGCCAAACAAGCCCGAACAAGCCCCTTTCTTCCTCCCTACATTGCCCGGTGTGGAGCATCGATTCGCCATCGAGGAAAAGAAGGATGAAAAGGCTGAAAAGAAGACGCGCCTGGACAAGACCATGGCCAAATCGAAGAGCATTCTCCAGACAAAGATGGAGAAACTTGAGAAAAAGGGTGACTGTGAGCATTTTCGCTGAATCTTCTTTCGGTCCGATGTTTATATATCCTGATTGTAGGCGACGACGAAGTTTTCGACTATATCAAGAGTTTGTCACCTCCTGCGATTGATGTTGAGCTACGATCGCTGGTCACCTTGACACACCTGCGACAATTCATACATGTGCTTCAACGACGCCTGCAGTCCCATAAAGATTTCGAGGCTGTCCAGACGCTGCAGAACGTCTTCCTTCGAATACATGGGGAGACACTGTTAGACAACGGAGAACTGTTGTCAGAACTGGAGGTGCTATTAGAGATCCAAGAAAAAGAGAGCGAACGCATACTAGAGCTTCTTGCTTCATCCCTTGGCACACTAGGTTTCGTACGGGATACAATATAAAGCTCAGCTTAGATTACAACAAATTATTGGTACTAGGACACGAGGCACATCACTCGTTAGATAAGCGCCATTCCACGCATATTAGCAGGCGGCGTACTATTTCCCCATCATCATCATCACCTCCTTACATCGTGCACCATGTCCTCTGGTGGTATTGGTCCTGATGGAAAAGTCTACTGCAAACATAACGAGGAGGCAGTGATACGCAAATCGAAGACATCTATACATCTAAATCGGTGCGATTAGTGACACTCGTGCTAGTATAGTTCCGGTGTCACGCGTATCCCTGACATGCGATGCTCGTTGAAATAGTGACTTTTACTGTTGCAAGAGACTCGTAGGAGACCCGAGCAAGTGTAGTTTCTTCCGTAAGATTCCCCTCACTCGCCTTAGATTCTCAGAAAGCGCGTTTGCCCTGATGCATGTTTATTCTAGTCTGGGCAGATGATAGCACGCTGGTCGGTCCAGGTGCTTCAGCTCCAGCCTCATCAACGATTCCAACTGCCCCTCGTCCCTTGTATGAAGAGGCGAAGACTACTGTACGCTCCGTTCCTGCAAGCCCCGCGCGCCCGCTGGACAGACGCTTCAAGCCTTCACTGTCGACTGGCTCGTTGTTAGGGTCCCCACAAAGTGTGCGGCGTTTGAAGGACATTGAAATGGGCCTGCAACAACGTGAACAAGATCTCAGTCTCAGTCATGATCTTGGTTTATCAGAGGAGGCAGGGCCTTCTACATCTCCTGGCATTGAAGGCATCCCTCAGCCACCGTCGCCAGTACCCACCGAGATTGACGATACAGCCGATTCGGGAGAGCAACCAGGGAAAAGCTTCAGGAGTTTTCTCGGATTAGATTATGGCCCCCCTCAAGCGGGTGCCACGCCCGCAAAGGATGTGGCTCAGCCCTCGACCCCCAAGAAACGACGCCTGACGCCACCCACTGGAGATATTGGGAAACAGCCGGACACAGATGCAGTGCCTTCTGGTGCCAAATTACCGCTTACACCACCTCAAACTACGCACCGCACGGGACGGTTTGATAAGCCCAAGCAAGTCTCTTCCGCATCCAGCAACAGGAAGGGAAAGGAACGTGAGCGTGTCGCACCGGAGCAAGCCCAGGATCAGGTTGGTATTCATCTGCAGAGATTGTTTTGCATACGTATTCCTGGTGTCTGTTTAACAGATCCAGTACGACGAAGTAGCTGGGTTGCAGGAGGAGGATGCTCTGCCACTTTTTACGAATCCGGAAGACACGCATTCGTCCTCTAGCGCATCACCGACTACCGCTGAGAACGTGCTGGATTATACCAATGGAATGAAGGCAAGAGTGAAGGGCCTCTCGGAGTACATGGACTCGTTCGAGATCGACGAAGCACTGAAATCGCTGCAATCTGCCGAGCGACAGAAGATGCAGTATGAGTGCAGGGACCGAAGCCAGAAAAGGCGGATTGACGAGTTGGTCGCTGAGAACGAGAAACTCGCTGCTGAAGTTTCGAGACTGAAGGAAGCATTACAACGGTGAGTGTATGCGGTGGTCAACTCGCGTGTGTGTGTGTTGTGTGACGAATTTTGTCAGTTCTGGTCGTGATTAGATAAGCTATATAGATCACGTGTTGTCGCGTCGTGGGCAAAAATGCGAGACGCGTTTTGTGTAGAGTACAACACATGCTTGGATTCAGACCCATTCACACTTCGTCACCGGCCAAGACCCTTCCAGACTCCTCGAGAGCCTCAGCGGCATCAAAGTCAGAACTGCAGACACTTTCTCAATCAGAAGTCGACTTTCTCGATGCAGTAATCAGCAGGATCGCTCCGAACGCGACATCTTTCCTCTCCGGTTTGAAGGCATACAACGACGAATTGCACGCACGCGGTCTCGATAGCCAAACTGAAACGGTTCACTATGGAAGGCTGCTGGAGATATGCAAGCTGAGAGGACCGAATTGGCAGGTCAAGTGGGAAGGGGTGAAGAAGCAGCATGGTTATGGCGCTGTGTCGTTCCGTATTGCTCCTCGACCCAAAACACCTCCCCAACCTCGGAGAATACCTCCCCCAGTCCGGACACGCTCAACAGCACACCTCATGGCCCCTGTACACGACGACGACGACGACGTATTCACTCTTCATTCCCATCAAGACCGCGATGAAAGTGTGACATCTCAAGGCACTGAACAGACGGAGGAGGGTCAGGCGGGATGTTCTTCGGACACGGAACGCGACGAGGAACCGGCGCGGTATGGTCCCACTCGGACTCGCCCCCGCCAGTACGACAGCGTATCGAACGCAGTACCACGGAATGCCCTAGCTTCCCGTGTAGCCAACCCCATCTTGCCTCCAAGTCTCACCCATCCGGTCACCCCTCGACCCCAGAGATGCGTCCCTACCTGGGAGGATACTTCGGACACTACGGATGGTGTGATGCTATCTCCCTCGACCACCCCACCTTCTTACCGAGCGACAGTCCTCATGGGACCCACGTCCAAGATAGCGACAGCAGGCCTTCGGAATCACCTTGTCCCCCGTCCTCCTTCGCCGATCAAATTACCCAAACCCGAGCCTCCCCTTCAACCAACAGTACCCCAATCTCGTGAACGCAGGGGTAGCGCAATCAATGAAGAGGATGCGTGGAAGAAAATTAAAATGGCGCGAGATGAAGAAGATGCGGCTAAGTTCCGCGACGACAAACTTCTAGAACGCTGCTGGGAGATATGGTTGCTCGGCTACCAATGGTTGATTGTGCGGTTCTTCCCCTATTCTATTGTTTCAAATTAAATAACGCCACGAGCTCTCCGCAGACAACAAATCAACAGGTCGTCGAGGCTCGAGACAATGTCATCCTCGGGTCGGCCCTTCGACGATGGCGTAATACCACGAATTCGCGTATGGAGAAACATAGGCATGCTGATACTCTGGCAAATACCCATTGTCTGCGTGCGGCGCTGATGTTATGGAAGACAAAACTAAAGGAGAAAAGGCAAGTTGCCTGGCGAAACGACATGCGAGCAAAGATGAAGACTGTTCGAGAAAAGCGCGATCTCAAGATCCAGAAGGATGCCTGGGAAAAGTGGCGGCAGTCTTTCCGCTCACACCTATCCGAGCTGCAGCATAACGAACGTATTGCCCAACGTTTTTTCCTGCGATGGAAGGCAAGCTTGTCCAAAATGGATCGCTTGGAGGTAGCCGCAGATCAATTCTACCGGAGAACGACATGTAGTGCGGTGCTGCAAACCTGGAAACGTTGGAGGCGAGTTCTCGCAGTCCGCGATGCCGAGAAAGTGGTCAAGGCCAAGGTTGGGTCCCGAATCAACCGCAAAGTGATGCAGGTGTGGAAGAAAAAAACGTGCGTCTGTCTTCATCTCTATCAAATTCTAGAAACTGACCCACTTGACATAGTTATGACCGTCAAACAGCCGGTGGTTTCTACGCTATTCATGTGATGAAGCTGGCAGTCAGATCATGGAAGACAGCCAGAGACCGGATACGCGTAGGTTTATCACCCTTGTCTGTGAACGCTTCCGTTTAGCATACTTGCAGGCAAGGGAGAAGAAAGCAGATAAACACCTCGCTAGACAGGACGACGTACTTGTCCGAGCCGTTGCTCGAGTGTGGAAGGCCCGCGAGCGTGGCAAACTCCTTGAAAGAGTCAGGGCGCTACGCCTTGTCAAAGGTGCTTGGGCTGTCTGGAGAGAACAGATGCGCCAGCATCGTCAGCTGGAAGGTAAAGTGAACTGTGTAGTTATGACTCGGGTAATGCTGATGACGTCTAGATTGTGCGCTTGCCTTCAACATGCGATCCAACTCATCGACACTGTCGTCCGCTTTGGAAACTTGGCGCCAAGTTTATGTCATCTGTCAGAACCGCCGAACCTTTGCGATTCAACGTCACCTTGCACGAACGCAATACGACGCACTTTTAAAGTGGAGACTCCAACTGCGTGTGAACCTGAAGCTTCTCAAGCACGCGAAAACCGTTGGAAAATTCATCATTCAACGGCGGACATTAAATGTATGGAAATCCAAGTTGGCTGAAAAGAAGCGGCAAAACAAACTCAAGGCAATAGAAGCACGCAAAGTCGAGAAGTACATGAGAAGTAAGTAGCCCCACAGGACTTCTTCTCGTCAGTTGTTCTGAATGACTTCATACAGCATGGCAAACCAAGGCAAATCGAAGGTGTTGGCTTCGCACCGCAGAAGAGCAAATCATTAGCCGGATAGATACCGTAAGCTTTTCAGCTGCTGGAGTGTTGGGGCTTACTGATATGTTCCGCAGCGGATGTTGGCCGTTGCCTTGAGTCGCTGGACGAATCGCGTGATCGAAATTAAGCTTCGAGAGCTCGAGGTTCGCCAAAAACATTCCCAAGCCATTCTCAAGTAAAAGGTGCATTCCTAATCGCATGAACTGAGTTTAACTCTTCACCCGTAGATCCACATTTAAAAAATGGAAAAACATCTGCTTGAGACACGTCGAAGACCTAAGTCTTATGGAAAGTCACCTTGACATCAAGCGGGCAGGTGGGTAAATTTTCTTCAAAGCGCTGCCCCGGTTTTAATGGTTGCTCTTTTTGTAAATAGAAAACTTGGGACGGATGTTCCACAAATGGCTGAACGCCGCTCGCGCTCGGCGGCACAAGCGGGTCCTCTTGCTGGAGAAACAGGTCGAGTTTGATCGGGCCACCATGCAAGTTGTGTGGGATAGATGGAGGGAGAAGTTCATGGAAGAGAGGTTGCATCCCATAGTAAGTCCCTGCAGGACCTGTGCACGCATGACCGCGGTGATTTATGAGGCTGACGTTGGGGATTAAGGTCCACCAGGTAGCGCAACAGAGCCAGAAGAACCTTGTCTTCCGTGCCTTTGGGATCTGGCATTCCAAGACGAGAGTGAGTGATCGACCAAGTAAAAACACACTTTTCGCTGACATTTGTTTCCCCAAGTCTTTGCCTGCTATAAGATTTCGTGCGTCTCGGACCAAGGCGCAAGTCTGGGAAATTTGGCGAGCCGCTATGCCTCAAGCCCTCCAGGCAAAGAAAGCACGTGAAATTCACACCACAGCCGTTCTTTGTACGTTCGAAATTCTAATATTAAAGTCTGAATCCGCTAATGAAATTTTTCAGTGAGAGCCTTCGAGAAGTGGAGTCAAGCGTACAAAACGAAGCGTCACCTTAAGGAGATAGCGTGAGTGATCTGGTTAAAGAATTGCCGAGCTAGGACGATCATTAACGTGGTATTGTCAGTCGTGCCCGTTACTTACGGCTGCCCACCATGACCAACGGACCACCCGTGGCCACCCCAAAGGCTAATAGTTCGTTGGTGCTAAAGGCTACGAGGAATGCATACCCACGGCGGAATGCGGCTGCTGAAGCTGAAACCTCGGATTCCGACGCAGGCCCGAGTGGGCTCACTAGCCGCTCCAATGGGCTGAACACGAAGCCTGGTATCGTTAGTCTTCTGTCTAGCCGGCCGCGTGGAGAGGCAGTCGCTCGTTCTCGACTTAAACTCCACCGAGAACGGGACCCAAGCCCTGCTCGTTCCAAATCGTCCGCAGTGGCAACCGACGAGCCACCACCGTCCCCTCGACCACGGTTGAGAGCACGACGGAACGCGAGTCCAGCACGGTCGAAGTTGTCGTATCGTGAACGAGAGTCAAGTCCAGCGAGGTCTGTCGCTCCAACACCGAGCGAGCCTGAACGGAGTCGACTGTGGCAAGAGCTGAAACAAGTACGGATGCGGTCTCGGCCACCCAGTGAGATGTCACGATCGTCCTCGCCACCACCCTGAATTCGCCACAGACGTGACATGTTGGTGAGTGGCGTGCGGCTGAATTAATCCTAGAGAGCTGAGTGGATAACAGGATGTTGCGAACATAAACACGCCCTGAGTCTGACATGGCGTTGGCGGAATTTGGTAAGATATGGAGAGGGGCGATCCGAATCTATTAAGCATGCGGCTTCTTGGACACGCATGCAAAGTTTTGGGTATGTCATTGCCGGATGATGCGGAATGGCCTGAGGGCACGTGGCCTGGAAGCAGGACGTACGTACGGTGCTGAGTTCCCGAATGGTGTCGAGGGACAACAGGGGGGGCTGTTGTGAAGTCACCACATGGATCAACGCAAGGAGCATGTAGGCGTGTGTTCCCTTTGGGTGATCGACTAGTGAAAGTGATCGATCGCCGTGGCGTGAAGACCAAGGATGCACACGAGGCAAATTGAATTGCTTGGGAGTAGAGCCGTCAAACCCATCTCATTAGCATCTCCATACATACATATAACATATTCCTTATATTATATCTATTGGTATATCATCTCATACGCACACTCAGGCTGTGATACACACACACGCACACTGGTCCGAGTCGCTGGCTCTAATACTCGCCCGGGTCCTGCCTCAGGCTGCCACTCGCGCCATGCACGCACGAACACGACACGCATGTGCCTTGGCAAGGATCACGAGTTTTGATAGTATTGCCAGCCGACCCAGTTCGCAATGACAAAGTACGAGCTGGTGGGTATGATCAGGAGCGCAAAGTACTTGTAGTGCGTGTCCTGCGCCAGGACGTCAAGCAGCTGAGTCACGTTAGGCGAGAGACAGCAAAAGGGCGTGTGCGGCGTACAGGGAAGTGTGAGAGTGGGAGGAACGCGCTAAAGAGGACGGCATAGGATGCGATGAGAAAGAAGAACGAGGTAAGAGCGATGACGAGGTTGGCCGCGTTGAGGGAGGACATGTGTTGCACAAGTTTTGGAGGAGCGTGTCCAAGTGGTGAAGCCGTAATCCCGGGGACAACGTGTCATCGATCGTCAATAAATTCAAATGTCCCGCGTTCGCGGAGCAGCTGCAGGTCGGGTACCATCACATTTGTATTTGAACAAGATCTAGAACTACACTACTTATGTCACGATGCTAGCAAGCGAAAACCGGATGTATTCGACTACCTAGCTCAAGAATATGCGAAGGTGGTGTTACAAGAATTAGACAAATGTAACTTGAAGAATTTGGAGATAGGCATATGGTGTGATAGTCGAGCTGATGGAATGCATATGCGTGTCATTGGTACAGAGGTTGGTGTGGGACGTCAAAAGAGAGATAGCGCGTGTGGAACGTAGCACGAACACAATGGAAAATTAAAAAAAAGCAAAAAAAAAGGCGACGGAAGCGGGAAGTCCCATCATAGTACGGAGAAGATAACAAAAGAAAGCTCGAACTGAGGGGAACAGCACGAAACTCAGATACTCAGCTTGGGGCGTTTTTCAAGGGTCCTCTCAGTCAATCCACAAGGCTTTTTGCGCGGAAAATACTCCGAGTCAGAATGGTCAAGATCTGACCGTGAATTAGAGACAGGGAAATATTCAGGTCGTCCATCGTCTGCGCTGTGCAACCCATGAGGAGACAGCTCGTACGAACTCAGCCCGTTTTCGTCCACTCGCACTTGGTCGAGAAGCTGATGGAGATTTATTGTCGACGGCGGGGAAATTGGTTGCATGTCCGAGGATGACACACTCTCCTGATCTGGTGTCAACCGAGGATTGTCATAACGGCTTGTCGGCTCGTCGGAAGGATCCACTCTCAGAGCGGTGGAGCTGGCATATGATGAAACCGAATCTGCAACACTTATCCTTCTCTTTTTCTTTGGACGCCAACCGATCGGCGATTCAGCGGAGGCGGTGATTGCAGGGGCATGAGAGTATTCCATGGCCTGAAAAGTGGGCATGTAAATAGGCGCCGCAGGGACACCCTGAGGGGGACCAGGGCCTGCCTCCTTATCGCAGCTGGTAGAGCCAAACGGGTCTAGGCTAGAATGCTTTCCGCGGAGAAAGGGGCTGAGCCCTGTACGTTTCTTGACCTGCTCGATGATAATATCCAGACCTTTGCCTGTGACGTTGGGGGAACCTTCGGAGGGAATTTCGATTTCATCAGCACCATCCAAAAGAACACCACCGGCGTTGATGCGCTTCTGCAAAGCGACCGCGACTGCACGGAGACGCTCGTCGTGCGCTGCAAGAACGGAGATACCCTCGGAGCGACGCGCCCAATAAGAGAACTGAGTATTTGACCAACCGGAAAGGACGAGGATGGTAGAGCGTGTCAGTGTGACGGAACCCGACGGAGAGTGTGGGTAGCTATGGGTCAATGATTTGAGGGGATTGTACGGATGACTTGGTAAGCGTGATCCGAACGGGAGAACAAGTCAGGGGAGATTAAAACAAAAGAGGGGAAAAGAACGCACGGGACGTAGGTTCGGAGGACTTCCTTGACGACCTCGACCTTTACGAGAAAATCAATTGCAGTGGCGCCTGGAGGAAGACTAGCGTCGTCATTTGCATTTTTACCTCTTACGCGGACTTTTGACTTGATCGGGCCTAGACGTCGCTCAAAGAGTCGAGCAGAAAACGTGTTCCATTTTGCCTCGCCAAGCTGATCGCGAAGAAAAGCGGCCGCGTAAGGGTCTACCTGTGAGGCAGAACCGGCAACGGTTCGTTTAAGCGCGGAACGGTTCTGGAATAAGGATGAATGCTGGAAGAGAGGAGAAAAGGGGGGGAACATGCCTCGGCGTCTGCCCTGGCGAGGTCGGCGGGGTTGGATTGTACGATAGGGGGTAGCAGGGTATGCGCTAGCCCGGGGTGTTTGGGAGGGGACGAGGGTATAGGAAAAGATTCGTGATCAGGAGGACAGGGGAGATCATGCAGAGGAAGAAATGCAAGAAAGGGCGGGGAAGGTTGGGAGTGAAAGTGAGGGTCATGAAGAGAGGAAGGAGGACGGAGGATATTGTCGTGAGCGTGGTGAAGTTGTTTCGGAGAGACGTGAGGGCTGTCGTTGACGAAGGGAAAGGAGGAATCGTTGTGGAGAACAAAATGCAGGTGATGTGGCATGGGCGGGTCCTGGGACGAGTAGGGATACGAGGGAAGAGATTGGTCGAAGGGTGAACAGTCGGAGAAGCTATAATACACAGAATGGTCGTGAACAGATAATACAGAGTTGGTGTCTGAGACGGTGGTGGGGAAGGAAGAGGCATGAATGTCAATGTCCTGGTGATCGGAGAGGGGAATGTGGTCGAGGACGCCGGCGCCGTCGAGGAGGTCGACGTGATGTGGTGGCATATCGTCGTTGAGGACGACGCGGAGGAGGAGGAGGAGGGAGAGGGACGGGGGCGAGGGCGAGAGGATGCAGGTGGGGCGAATGAACGAACGAACGCTGGTCATAAATAAAGGGCAGCCGATCGCTATAAGTGTGTGAAGAATATACCTAATTAGAATAGCGCATACAGTCAAGTCCCAAACGATGTTGCTCGTCGTCAGCGACGATGACAATGGACGAGCGATCAGACATCCTCCCCAAAAAAACGTCCGATCTCATCACAACAGACGCACATCGCACACATCGCACGCATACATCCCCCGCCACGTCCCGCACGTCCTCCCCTCCCCTCCCGCAGATTCCGCTACCAGACCTTGACCTCACCTGCTCGTTCGACTCCATCTTGGGTACGAACCCAAAAACAGAGCCGGAGTAAGTACCGCCCGCCCCCGCCCTGCCCCCTGCACAGGCACGATCAGTCACCGTTCCTGCAGAGTCGAGCGAGTGCAGAAGCGGGCGAGCAACGTGTTGAAGCTGACGCAGGAGAACGAGAGGCTGAAGGAGGAGCTGAGAGCCATGACTGCACGACTCGAGGCTGCAGAACGGCGCCGCCAAGAGATTGCGAGCCGCCAGCCCACCGCTCTCGTCGCGGACACCCGTGCAGCGCGCAGCTCTTGATATCCGTTTATTACCGTTCCTTCATATTTCCTGATACCCTGCCCGCGTTCTGTTCCTCGCCTACCTACCTCCCTTCGCTGTCGTACAGTTTGATACGCGAACGTGTTTACATGTCCTATCTCACGTAGACCGTGCTGGAACAGTTACGGAGTTCCACTCCACCGCGTTAGATAAGATTAATTCCCAGACCCGTACACTCCCTCTCACCAACCACCACGACCATGTCCGCAACACGCAGGCTCTCCTCCACCCTCGAGATGACCTCCGCAAAGCTGCCCCCCTCACGCAGGGGCTCAGAGCGTCGTCTCCCAGATAGACGCGGCTCTGGCTATTCCTCTGGCTTCTCCTCCAGACGGCCCTCCATTGATCCATCCAGGCTCGTGCCGATGGACAAGTTCAGTCTCCTTTCGTCTTATCTCTGGACCTTCGTCTGATCGCCAACAGGACCACCCACGTCGGCGGGACAGACGATTTCAACGTCGTCTTCATCGGCGCTGGTAACATCATGTTCGGTCAGCCGCCCTCATCTCCACGTATTTCTATATTCACTTCACTCTCTCAGGTTCGGACGAGGGTCCCTGGAACCATTCCTTCCGCTTCGAACAGTGAGTCCCATCCTTCCCCTCCTCGTCCGCGGCCCACGCTCATTCCCTCTTAGCAAGCTTGGTCTCCGTCTCAAGGTCGTCGCCCTCATCGACCCCGTGACCGAGCGCGCCGCGAGCGTCCTCCAAAAGAAGTGCGATTCGTTCGTCGTGTCTGCATATCGCGACACCCGCATTTTCAAGTCGTTCGACGAATACGCCAAGAACGTGTCTGCCAAGGAGCGCCCCCGCGCCTTTGTCATCGGTTCGCCCCCCATGTTCCGAGGCACCATCCAGCCAAACCGCGATATCGAAATGCAGATCCAGAAACACTTCCCTGGCGTTGCCATGTTTGTGGAGAAGCCTGTTGCAACGGGGGACAAGAGCGAGATCGAGGAAGCTTTCAAGATCGCTAAATTCATCTCCGAGAGTGGCGCCATCGTCTCTGTTGGGTGAGGCAATTTCCTTTACCTGCCGAGCTTCCCCGCCAATCTGCGTGCAGGTACATGCTGAGGTACCTCAAGGCTACCCAAATGATGAAACAGATCATTGAGGAAAACAACCTTGTCGTGATGGCCACCATCGCCCGCTATGCCTGTGCTTATGAATCGGTCTCTAAGCCAGACTGGTGGAACAAGTCCAAGAGGTACGTGCCTCATACCAATCGGACCATCTCCTTGCGTGCGAACCCTATCCAGTGGTGGCCCCATCATCGAGCAAGGGACTCACTTCTGCGATCTCTCCCGTTACTTTGGCGGCGAAGTCGACATCTCCTCTGTCACCGCTCATTCGCTCGGATGGGACGAAAACGCCGGTCAGTTGTCAAAGATGGCCATCGACGAGAGCAAGATTCCCCCCGAGAACAGGATTCCGCGTGTCACGTCTGCCACCTGGTATGATTCTTACAATCTCCGGACCCATGAGGTCAACCGTGCCCTGCCCGCCTCATTGACAACACAGGAAATACGACTCGGGCGCCGTGGGCTCCTTCACCCATGTCGCTACTCTCCAGGGTCACAATTACAGTTGTGAGCTGGAGGTCCATGCTGACGGGTACTCCCTCAAGTCAGTACGGATCTACGGAAATGAAGACGAATCGTTCATCTCATTTCCCTAGGCTTGTTAATCCATACGTGCAACCTATGCTTTACGTCCGCAAGCCTGGAGACGACCACGACCAAGTGTTCAACTTCCGAGATGACGACCCGTTCTTCTCCGAGGCATGTGTGCTGTTTATTCCGTTCGTTTCGTTCCATTCAGATTTATACAACGCCAGATTTCCAACTGGATTGATATAATCGAGGACATTGAAGAGGATCCGGATGCCGCTCAGATTCTCAGCTCTTACGAAGGTGCGCATGGTATTGGCCGGGCGCGTTCCCTTTGATCGACGGAGTTCTAGATGCTTGCAAGACATACCAGCTCACCTGGGCCATTCGCGAGGCCAGCGAGCGCTCCCGCGCTCAGAAACTGGCTGCCTCAAAGGCCTCTACAACTGCCGTCAAGGATACCATTGCGGAGGAAGAGTAACCGGAAAACAATATAGACGAAAGCGGTAGGAAACAACACGTAGATGCGTTGAGTTCTCGGCCAACAGCCCGTTTTGATGTATGTATAATGTGAATTAAGATGGCATTCCCTCCGAGTCGGGCAATTTAGCGAGTTGTCGCAATCGCACACTATGATGAGATGAGAAGTCGAAGCCCTCCTTGGCTTATTATGGGCGCCGTCAATATTCGTAATGTATGTCCCGGTCGCACCGACTTCGCCGACCCATTTCCAAAAGGAAGCAACCGTGACCCCATAAATCGCTTTGGATCTTATCGTATCTTTTGTTTCGGAATCCCATACCATGCCAACGTATGTTTCGAGGTCGTCTCCAACACTGCATTGACTGGCAGCTGGAGACAAGAGGAGCCTGGCGCCACTAAGACAGGGGCACTGAGTGATACATGATCGTGCCTGTCTGGAACCAGATGATGACGACGCGCCTTCGATGACTAGGGGGCTAGGCGACGTCCATGTACAATGCAGATTTCAACATGGCCGAAGAAGTTCGGCGAGTCGTCGAAGCCCCATTTCTGAGTTCGGGTACTAGTAGGCACAAGCAACACTCGCGGGCTTGCTACCAACTTCAATATTTGATCTTCTTTGCTGGGCGCGTCCGAAAAGAGTGCAACCGATCTCGCTGCCATCGAAGTTCGTGAGCCTGAAAGCGGTTGCTGAGGATCATATGTACACGGCATCCGCCGGACGCGGCCCTAGTAGGTGCGGAAGTTGCAACGCTCGCGGGCTTGCTACCAACTGTCGATATAAGATCCTCCTTCGCTGAGCCCCTCTAAAGAGAGTACCACACCGATCGCCCAGGTTCGCGAGCCAGAAAGCTGGTTGAGGATCACTGTATGTACATGGCGCCTGTAGGTATAAGCAACAAGTACTCGCGGACTTGCTACCAACTTTCAATATAAGATCCTCCTTTGCTTGGCCCGTCCGAAGAGAGTACCACACCGATCGCCCAGAAAGCTGGTTTAACACGGAGACCGCCGGACGCGGCCTAGACCAACTTCGAATTTTAATCTCCTTCGCTGACGAAGAGGGTACCACCGATCCTCGCTCGAGTTCGCGATCTAGAAGAAAGCTTATACGCGGCGTCCGAGGGACGCGGCCTAGCCTACTTGCTGCCAACTTCATTCTATAATCTCCTTCGCTGGGCGTCTGAAGAAGGTACATACCACCTATCGCTCTAGTTCGCGATTCCGAGTCAGAAAGCTAGTTTGCACGACGTCCGACGGACGCGGACCTAGCAGGTACAGTTGCAACGCTCGCGGGCTTGCAACCAACCTTCAATCTATAATCTCCTTTACTGGGCATCCCGAAGAGGGTATCACCAATCTCGCTCGAATTCGCGATCCAGAACAAATCCAGAAAGCTTGTTTACACGGCGTCCGCCGGACGCGGCCCTGGTAGGTACGGCAGTTGGAACGCTCGCGGGCTTGCTACCAACTTCATTTGATCTCCTTCGATGGGACCGTCCGAAGAGACTGCGCGTGGCGTGAGTCACATAACCCGAATCATATCAGCGAAATTCGAAGCCATGACAGAGGTGCCTAACCGTTTGGGGTCGCATCGGACCTGTGACTCACCCCGGATGTGGGGAATGAACGGGAATATGGCGAAACCTTGGGGTTGGAACGTAGTGTCGGAGTCGAAGTGTAGGTCTAGCTTGTTCTTTGGTCCAGACCTCTGCCAATTTGCGAACATGCGCGCGCAAGCCATCGTCGACCCCAAACTCGCTTAAAAATTTGCAATCGATACGATCCATGAGCCTTTTTTTTGTGGGGGAATTTCGCTTGGCAGGAAACGTGTTTATGATATGGTTGGTTGACAGCAAAGAATATCCAATAGCACGAAAGGCGGGCTTCATCGGTGTATATGGTGTTCGATTAGCTTCAAACATGTTGGCACGGCATTTTCATACGTGTGTACGTTCTTATCGCCCTTGACGCCGATCTGCTGACGAGAGTTTTTGACACTGGGAAACCCCCCGGTCAGCATCTTGCAGATGACGTTGGCCGCGTCATGCGCCGTCAGGATCCTCCAATGAGTCCTGCAATCCCGCGTAAGGATACGAATCATGTGAACGTAGTGTAGGGGTACCGTTATCACCGAGAATCTAGACACGTCTGCAACCCGTTCTAGGGCTCGCGGGGCGCGAACACTTCAACGACGTCATAACCAACGATGTGATTGCAACTAAAATAGAAATCTTGCTGATAGGTTTGACGGATTTGAGCATCGTGGACAGAAAAGGATGACTGACATTCAAATTTAAGGCATGAAACAAACACATGGTACGGGACGATCTAATCGAGGTGTCCGCGTTAGATACCAGCTCATGCAGGCGCACCTTAAACTTGTCGTTTGACTCGCTCCTTCAAGAAACCGTCGGAGAAGGCCTGTTAGACGCTGGTTCCTCCGGAATGAGGGCCGTCGTATCATCGCGCTTGCGTTTCCTCGCGATCCTCGCCTTTTCCTTCCGACCTTCTTCGCTCCACTCTTCTTGCAAGTGGGCTTTCAACAACGGCATGTTCTTCATGTCCCGCTCGCACCTCCAACAACAAAGGTTCTCCTTAAGGAGATGCTCGTAGTCGTTCTTATTTAATTTAGACATCTGTGTTTGAATAAATGCGGATGCGAGGGGAGGCGTAAGCGTAAATGCGCGGAGATATTACACGAGCTACATAAAACGTACTCGATCGAAATAAGGCTGCTCCTCGTCGAACCACGAAAGGACTTCGTGCAGGTGTAAAAAGAAGCCAAGCTTAGGATGGAACGAGTTGTAGTGTTTCTTGTGCTTCATCTTCTCCGAACACAGATCATTCGACAAGACGTGCAAGTGCAGATGTCTAAAGGATGCGCGGCGAACGCCAGTCCAGACAACGCCACACGGTGAGCAAAATAACTTGCGGGGAGAGATAACGCGAAACTTACTCCATACTCGGGACTGCGTGAAATCCCGTCCAGATTTCCCATTGGAAGCCGTACCGGTTCTGCATCTCCTCGCGAATCATCTTCTTGACCTTTTCAGCCTCGTCGTTCAAATCCATTAGCACTTGTTTCGCGCGTGCTTTGTCGCCCTTGAGCAATGTACGAAGGTTGGCAAGCTCAGACACGCTCAAGGGTGGTCTGACGCGTGGTAGTACTAAAAAGTGGAAGATCGACTTGGGGAACGCGTCGAAGACTGTCAGGGATTTGTCGTCGTACTCGAACAGGACAGAGGGCGGCAACGTCTCCGGTTTCGACTGTTGCGCGTACCCTCGCAAGACGATCAAGTTCGAGTTCGACATGAAGCTTTGCGGTCGGTAGTGGTTCAAGAAAGCCCCCGGTGCGGTGGCTGTAAACACGGCATACTAATACACTTTAGGGGATACTTGTATGGTTACTAAATACGAACTCGCGCGTGTCATCGCCCTGCTTTCAGCAACTCTCTCATATTCTCGCTCAGCATCGGAAGTGCGACGTTCACCTTTTTTCCGCCATCCGTATCACTACTGTTAGCCGTCTGGCGACGGACCAACACACTGGTAGAAGATTGGCCGCCTTGTTCCGCGCGTCGTCGGTCGATATCCGCCACAAGCTGAGCGTACGAGAGGAAGAGCACTTCGGCTTGGGCGAGGGTTGAATCGAGTTCGATGGTCATGCTAAG
Source organism: Leccinum rimulosum (assembly GCA_038091395.1). Classification (NCBI taxonomy): domain Eukaryota; kingdom Fungi; phylum Basidiomycota; class Agaricomycetes; order Boletales; family Boletaceae; genus Leccinum; species Leccinum rimulosum. Next base: position 17,138 of record JBBPOJ010000170.1, read on the forward strand.
TTCATTACAGTACTGCATAATGATGTTCGTCTGTTCATGGCGGGAGCATAAACCGTAGTAGTACTCACCTTCAAGATCTCGTCAAACTGGTAAGCATGCAGGTGAGTTAGTCTGGAGGATTGCAATGACTATAGACAAACCTCCACAAGGTAACGCAAGATCATGTCGCGGTGCGATTCAAGAATGGCGAGTGCTATAAAGAGGACAAAGTTGTTGCTGTAATAGTCCGTCCAAAGCACTTCCCAGAGCCGCAACACATCCTCGAAAGGGAACTCGCGCTTGAATGCGATTAGTACCCAGCTGGGAGACACGTCAGGCGAGGTAATCAACGAGATTTTGATACCCACCGGAAACAGAAGAATAGATTGAGACCCTCGGCTTTCTCTATAAAGGAGCGATAAGATGGTAAGGTTCAGAACACAAGAGAATTACAAACCTAAATGTCGATACAGCTCAGGATCCATCATACTAATAAGTTCTTGCAAGGTAGACAATTGGTTCTTCATTCCACTCTGATCGCGAAGGAAATTCTGACCCTTCAGGGGTATTAGGCATTAGATCACTCAGCTGCACGATAACACACCATGCGATTCATCACTTCAACGAAGCACCAGAATGTTAACTCTTCCTCTGCATCCATCACAACGTACAACGGAGCACAGAGATCGGACATTCCCTGCACGTATCCTTTGTCCGCACCTGTATCAGTACCGGGATTGTAGAATGATGTATTTCCCGCGGGACTCACCGAGATCTTTATCATAAAAGTTATAAGTCAGAAGAATACTGCCCATGCGGTCAATATGTTCGTTACTGGGAGACTGCGCTCCAATGTCCGCAAGCTGTGGCGATATCGTAGAAAACTGTCGGAGGGCACGATCTGCTTGGAGGTCACCGGGCGAGTCTTCATAGGTATGAGAGAACAGCGGGTGAGTGCGATCCGTGCGACGGCAGTCAACATCTATGCGGTGCCGTTCCTCGAGAGTATCCTGTCGATCGAACACCTCCGGTATACCCCACCATTCTCTCTTGATTTCCTGATACTGCTTCCTGCGCGAATCCGTCAACATCACACGCATATTCGGAGAGTCATACGAACCTCTTTTCTTCCCACCTCCTCTTCCGTTCCTTGGCATTAACGTCCCATGCGTGAACTCCGAGAAGGAAGGGCCAGATCTTCTTCCTCAGCGTTGCTGCAGGCGCTATTCCCCTCCTAAACACTTCCCGTTGCATCTCCTCGATCCTCACTTTCGGCCGCCCATCGGCTGCGAACCACTTTTGCCACGTCCTCTCGTCAACAGGATTGCGAGGATCCCTCGAGGTCTTCGGCGTCGGCAAATTAACCGTTGAATGGAGCAGCTCAAACACCCCTAGCGACGATGTCTCTTCTGCCAAATCTGGGGATGAAGCAGGCACCGCCTGCGCCTCTCGCCTCCTCGCCCTATCACCCTCCTCTGCCACAATCCGCGCCCATCGGGCAAGGTAAACGCGGGCACTCTCAAACTCCCCAACGCCACCCTTCTCGACCCAACTACCCCATTCCCACTCACCGTTGGCGTTCACAAGAGACCTGACAGGATCGGGAAGGTGTGGGACAATGGGCTTTGCAAGGGGATGGGACAAAATGTTCTGCGCCGCATGGCGGGTGGCGCGGGTGATGTTGGAAAAGGACTGTAAAAGTGCAAGACGAGCTTGGGACGTATTTTGCGTGGTCGAGACAGAAGGTGGATAGAGCGAACGATGCAATACTGACGAACGGTTCGAGTAAGGATTGATAGTTGCGGAGAGGGGCGTAGAAATTGGCCGGGGTCGACGGTGAGCTGGGACGGGAGAGTGGGAATTCGCGTAGGATGATTGCGCAAGGATGTCATCTACCGCATCATCATCGAATATTTGAGTGGAATGCGTCTCTATGTCCGCTTTCGAGGGATCGACTATGAACAGGGATGGCTGAAGGGACGAACGCAGCAAATGAGCATAAGATCGCAGACGTGATAAGAGATCTTCCCCTCCCCACGATATTTGCGGGCGTGCAGCAGAACCCGACGCGCTGAGAGAGACAGGTGGGTATGCACTCGAAGAGTTGCGCCGATTATGTGTACGTGGTGGAAGATTCATCGAGAGAGATTCATCATCATGAAAGTGCAGAGTCGGTAGCGTTGAACCATTGATAAGATTGACGCCTATAGTGCCGTCTGCAAACAAACAGTTTGTGTGCTGAAACAACAAAAGCGCAGCCAGGGACTTACACCATGATGACAGAGTTGGCGGATGAACTAGGAGGGAATATATAGAGGTCAACGGGACAGAGAACGCATACGACTCTGGTCGTTGTGTTGGCAAGTCGATAAGGACCACGTCTGTGAGGCAAAAGGTGAGGTGGTAGAGAGGGTGGTATGATTGACCGTGCCGACCTTCTTCCTCTTCATCCGTACTGGCCCTTTCCTCGATCTTGACAAACTTGTCCCATTCTTCCGTCCCTCTTTCGTTCAAGAGGGTCTCTGGAATCCATGCGAGGAGATAGGTAGGATTCACTGCCTCCTGCAAGCCATGATGAGGCGTCTTGGTAGAGGCGATGTAATACGTACACGTTTGACGAGCGCTATGAAGCCAGGGATGTTGTCTCTCGCGTAGGCGGTGGGATTGACATAGACCTTGGATTTGCTAAAGAGGAGTCTGTACTTGCTCTCCTCTTCTCCAGCCGTAGACAAGGCGTCGTCGCTTTTGGATGTATGCGTTATTTCGACCATGGAACCCGACTGCAAGAGAGGGGTTTCGCACACTACACAAGAGAGTCACGTTCGGACTTACAGACACAACCGAGAGTGAACTGTCAGAGAGAGAAGGGCGGTGGAAATCGCCGCCAGGCATCTGTCAGTGGCGGTCCAACTGCGGAACTACGTGTGGTTGCTGGCTGACCCGACGAAGATGAGCGCCGCAGTCATCCATTTGTGGCAATGCTCCTCCAAATCTTACACGCTCTGATACAGTGCGATAGCGGAATGTATTACAATGAAACAAACGCTGCTACTTTTGGTACGAAAATACGTTCCGGAGCACTACATTACCCGCACGGACGGACAAGGATTCGTCATTAACACGCCATCGAGCAGAGATCATAACACTCACATCCAGCCTTGGTCGCTAGCCGGTTGACAGAGTCATCACTCTCGCCTTGTGAGCGGACCTGTCCACAAAGTGCAAATGAAGTGTAGGTGTTCAACGCACGGCCGTCGGCATCGACGTCAACGACGTTTATCTGGACCGATGCGTGATCCTTGGAGGTAATCAGGCGGTCTAAGACACACCCAATCCACAATCATCCCTAGGCCTCATTACTGTCTGATGAACACTCACTGGTAGCCGCACACTTGCGGGGGACGTAGAGATCAACAAGAACACCCTGTGACAGGCTCGTAAACGTATCCGGACCCGTCGCGCAAAACACATACCTGGTCGTTTTCCATTGCGAGATCAGGGAATGTCGATGATGGATGCGCACTTGTGTTTACTATGGATGCGTGAGAATATGTTAGGTCATAACTGTATAGATCCAGATCTCAGATTACGCGATACACGTGATTTTGCGACTGTGGCACCATAATTGGCTAGTACTCTATTGCGCTAGGGGATCTTGGATTGCATCAACAATATTTGGACTAACGTTACTCAGTATACTTGGTAACTATCTGAAAAGTGCGGGTACAGTTCTAACGACACAAAAGATATTCTGGGCAATGAAGAGGCGAAGATACAGCATGGTAAATCAGATTTGAATGAGAGAATATATAGACGTCGTGTCATAAATGCGAATCATGTAGACTGGTGCAAATGCGTAAAGGGGCAACAAGAATGCAGGCATGTGAATGAGGGAACAAATGCAAAGGTTCTCACAGTCATCACTTGTCCAAGTCGAAGGCAGGGTCCGTGATGAGTAAATATTGCGTGACTTTGCAACGCGAAGCTGATGAAAACAGATCGGTAGGACTACATCGTGGGGTTGAGATGACAGTAATTGACATTGTAGATGGCGAGCATACGCTCGCGATTAACTGCGTCAGATAGATATATGCGTTCGATTATATGCCGATAAGATGTAAATGACGAGTGCTGAAAATAGACACTGGAGACCATATGGTCGAGACGCGCGACCAAGTGGCTCAGACCGGAGTGGAGGGATTGACACCGCGTGGGAAGACGGGCATGAGATTGTGGAATGTGACTCTGCTTGGGTCAAATGGAACACGGGGAGGCGGTGTTCTTGGGCAGTCTGGGAAGGGATCTGTGGTACGGTGAACCGGAGGATGTAGCCCGGGAAGTGGCTCGCCGCAGGAAGAATCATGGGCACTCCCGAGAGGATTCGAGCGCAATGATGTTTTTCTGCGTCGCACCGGTCCGGAAGCAGGCATGGTATCCGAGAAAGGATCCTCGTCGAGAGGAAGTTGAGAAAGGTCTGCGATATCGCAGTTGATGGGACTTGGTACCTCAAGGGCAGAGATCCAAGGAAGCTGATCGAATATGGCTGTACGTGGATAGGCATCGAAGGGACAGTCGATGCGTTGAACGTGACGACGGCGCCTGCTAGAGCGAGCAAGGAGGCGCGAGGGAGCGCGTCTCTTGTGAGATGAGCCACATGGTGTGGGTGATTTGGAGTTCTAAGGGGCAAGACGTGAGATGCGCAGCTGAGGAGTGGCAGGAAACGTACGAGGGCGAGGTAGGGCGAGTCGTGAAGTCGGATGGGTGACAAAAGGCGGGACGGTGGCGAGAAGAATGTTCGTGGATGGTGCTACATAGAAAGGACTGTGTGAGAGATAGAACACAAAGGAAGGGCAAAAGGACGGACGAGATCGGAGCGGGGTGGGTCTGGAGGGAGGAGGAGCGTGTATTGAGGGGGGAGACGTGGCGAGGGAGCGATGATGGCAGGCATTTGGAGACGAGAGAAGGAACGAGACAAGTTGGAGGGTTAAAGAGAGGGATGGACCATGCTGAAAGGGGGTCAAGACGCGGATGCCGCGAGGCTACCAGCACCCAGGTATTACCGCTTTTGGACGCATGACTCTTTCCGCCACTGCCACAAAAGAGACGCGCAGATCCCCATCGGCATTCCGCCGCCGTTCGTGTGCATCGAGGACAATGCAACGCCAATCCTTGCATCCCTGCGACCGTGTGCCCCGTGAAAAGTGCGAGTCAATGGCCAATGCGTATCGCCAAATCCCTTTTGTCTTGCCGTTTTCGACTTGTCATTTGTCCATCATGGGCGAACAATGCGGAGCGTCAATATATTGCGCTTCCCGGTCAGATCATTGCGTGCCATCGTGAGAGTGGCAGTCAGACAATTGTCAGAGTGACTCGATGGTATCCGTCGACGAGTTGATCAAAAAGCACAAGCGCTTCTCCGCCACATGGCACATTCACACCATAAACTCGGCTGCCATTTTATTCCCACTTGTAATGCGACCAAATTAGATGAAAAGAAAAGAGAAAGATGCGTGACAATGATGATGCAACTAAGGTGATGATACAGATACAAGGACGACAATTATTTTCGACGCGTCTAGTCAATCTCCTCCATAGCCGAAATAGACGCGGACTCAGGTGCCGGTGCCTCCTCTGCGGCTTCAACCATTGGTTCGTCTTCTTCGTCCACATCGAGACCCAAGCTGATCATGCGATGGATGCGCTTGGAAAACGACGTCGGATCGTCGAGCGAGAAGCCAGACGTGAGGAGCGCCGTCTCAAACAGAAGGTACGTCAAATCCCGAACGGACTTGTCAGCCTTGTCTTCCGCAACCTTGCGCTTCAATTCCTTGATGATGGCATTGTGCGAGTTGAGTTCCAGCGTCTTCTTCGACGCCATGTACGACGACATCGACGAGTCACGCAGAGCTTGAGCCTTCATGATACGCTCCTGCATATAGGCCGTCAGCTATGCTCCAACCAAGATTCATCAAGACAAACCATGTTCGATGACCAGCCAAATTGTCCGGTGACAAGTACACACGGCGAGTCAGTGATTCGGTTCGAAACGACAACCTTCTCAACCTTGTCACCCAGAGCCTCCTTGATCGTCGTGCACAGGTCGCTGAATTGGGCAGCTTCCTCCTCACGCGTCTTCTTCTCTTCATCGGTCTCCTCGAGCTCAAGACCCTCCTTCGAGACACAGACAAGTTTCTTGCCCTCAAACTCCTTGAGTTGAGTGACTGCGTACTCGTCAATGGGGTCAACCAAGAGCAAGACTTCGAAGCCCTTCTTCTTGAGGACCTCGAGGAACGGCGAGTCCTTCACGGCGGCGAGGGATTCACCCGTCAGGTAGTAGATCGATTTTTGGATCTCGGGCATACGAATGATGTAGTCTAGTGTCATCACTGAGCATGGACGTTTGCAACGCGGAAAAATATTACATACCCTTGAGCGAGGTCTGCTCCTCCGTAGACTTGGTGGTGTAGAATCGCAAGAACTCAGCGAGCTTGCTGCGGTTTTGAGCGTCTTCGTGGATACCGAGCTTCAGGTTCTTGCCAAAGGCTTCATAGAACTTGTTGAAGTTGTCCTTGTCCTCCGCAATCTCGCTGAAAAGATCCATACACTTCTTGACGATGTTCTTGCGGATGACTTTCAGGATCTTGTTTTGTTGGAGAGTCTCACGGGAAATGTTGAGGGGGAGATCCTCAGAGTCAACGATACCCTTGACAAAGTTGAGATATTCAGGGATGAGGTCATCGCAATCGTCCATGATGAACACGCGGCGGACATAGAGCTTGATGTTGTTGCGCTTCTTCTTGGACTCGAACAGATCGAAAGGAGCACTTGAAAACAATGAGTTGCAAATAATCCATCGTTACATGATCCCTTACCGCTTCGGAATGAAGAGTATCGCCTTGAACTCAAGCTGACCCTCGACAGAGAAGTGTTTCACTGCGAGGTGATCCTCCCAGTCATTCGTCAACGACTTGTAGAAGGCTCCGTACTCCTCAGGAGTGATATCCTGAGGGTTGCGCGTCCAGATAGGCTTCGTCTTGTTGAGCTCCTCGTTCACGGTTTCCTTCTCCTTGATCTTCTTCGTCTTCTTGTCCTTGGGCTTGTCGTCCTCATCCTCGACCTCTTCGATCTTCGACTCTTCCTCTTTCGGCTCCTCCTCTTCGTCCTCGACTTCCTGTAAACGAAGATTTAGAATCGAATTAAAAAAAATAGATGCAAACATATGAACCTTTTCCACCTCCTTGGTGACGGCCAACTGGATGGGGTATGAGATGAACTCGGAGTGCTTCTTGACGATGTCCTTGATCTTTTTCTCCTCGAGGTACTCCGTTTGGTCCTCCTTCAGGTAAAGGCGAAGCTCAGTACCACGACCGAGGGGTGGGTTGATGGTGTCAGGGGTGATGGTGAAAGTGCCACCGGCAGCAGACTCCCAGATGTACTGCTCGTCGTCGTTGTGTTTAGAAATGACCTGAACGCGTTCTGCGACTAGGTACGCCGAGTAGAAACCGACACCGAATTGACCGATCATGGAAATGTCAGCACCCGAGCTAAGCGCCTCCATGAACCCCTATATCAAAACGTGGTCAACACGCGTACGACGATAACGCAACTGAACAAACCTTGGTACCAGACTTGGCGATGGTGCCCAGGTTGTTGACCAGATCGGCCTTGGTCATACCGATACCGCTATCGCGGATAGTGAGGAGCTTGTTCTCCTTGTCGGGGATGATGCGAATGTGGAGTTCCTTGCCCGAGTCAAGGACAGAGGGGTCCGTCAAGGATGCATAACGGATTTTGTCGAGGGCATCAGAGCCGTTGGAAATCAACTCGCGTAAGAAGATCTCCTTGTTGGAGTAGAACGTGTCTGATGATCGGATTAGCCGACAGGAACGATTGGTCGTCGTCGAACACGATGCTTACTGATGATCAAGTCAAGGAGTTGGCTGATTTCAGCCTGGAAGCCAAAGCTCTCAGATGCCATTTTGATCTAGAAAAGGGGTCAGGTGCACGCAACCAGGAACGGACGGGATGTAGCGCTCACTGTCGAGAAATATGGGGAAGGGTGGAAAATTGAGAGGAAGAAGGTAAGAGGAGAAAACTTGCAGTGTAAAAAGACGCGTCTGACCGGTCGCCTTTAAGTAGTTGGCCTTTCTGTTCGTTCGAGAAGATTCGACGAGTGATTCGGAGCCTGCACATCGGCCAGTCCATTCTGGAACATTCCATCACGCTTGCCTTTTCAGGACCATAAGGAAGGGGTTCACGTAACACTAAGCTGTAGTAGTAGTTCCCGGCCGTTGTCGCGATTCGTAAATTAATCCTCGTTGCCCGCTCACCTGAGCTCTCAGTCCTTCCAGCGCTGCCCGCATCTCGTCCATCTCGTCCTTCAACTCCGCGTTCTCTTCTCGTAGTCTCGCATTCGCAGCCGCAAGCTCTGACTTTTCCCCGACAATCGCTGCAATCTCTGCTTCCGGTATGCGGCGCGAAGCTTCGCACTTCCTTTGTAGCGACGCAAGCCTGGCCTCCAGCGCTTGATTCTGACGGCGGTACGCCCTATAAGTAATCAGTCGTGAACTCGGATAGGTGACCCACGCCAAAGTACGGAAATCCTACCGCGCTTCGTCCTCCAGTTTGTCCCGCGTCCTATCATGACTCTCCAAGAGAATCTCCTTCTGCCTGTATTTGCCCTTGATAAACTCAATTTCTTCCCCTCTGGCATTGAACTTCTCAAAGTCCGCATCCCTGCTACACGTCAATATCTCCCTTACCATCATTAAATACAGCCTTACCAAAGTTTCTGCATGCGAACGTGCTGCTCAATCTGTCGCTCGTAATCATGAAGTCGGTCTAATTTGTGCTGGTTCTCCTTTTGCTGAGTCTGCAGCTCGAACACCGCCTTCGCTGCATCCGCCAGCAGTTTCCCTTGAGCTGCGAAGAGTGCCTATTCGGTTTTCAACGGACAGTACTTCTTCAGGCACAAACGAATCCTTACCCTTGCCTCCTTCTCTGCGGTACGCAATGCTGCAGCTTCTGAGACCCAGGACTTCTTCTCCTCTCGGAACTCTCTGAGCTTCTTCTGTAGTTCCGTATTCCAATCTGCATATTTGTTCTTCGCGGAAGAAGACTGTTCTCTATGCTCCTTTAGCTCCTGCTCGAGACTCTGAACTTGGGCCTTGTATTGACGCAGCTTGTTGTGCTACAAAATATTAACACTGAATCTGTGACCTAGGCAAAAAGTCTTACGAGCGCTTGACGATCAGCCTCTGCGTTCTTTGAGAGAACATGGTCCTGGTGAAGCCTCCCAATGTGACGCACGTTTTCTCTCGAACGCCAAAGTTCGAAGTTGAGTTCGCTCCTGAGTAAGAGTACCTCACGCTGCAAGCTCGAGACCGCCTCTGCCATGTGCGGTGGCAGTGGCGCACCTTGGCTTCCTTCCACCGACTCGGACGGTAGTTGATTGCTCGCTTTTGTTGGCGAGCTGCTACTGCGTGGAAACAGCAGTCCTGACCATGGCATGCTCGGGTAATCGATGTCAACTTCGAGATTTGATTTCAAAGCAACGGATGTGGTAATCATGTCCTGGAGCGATACGCGCGTTTTCACGGGTGGAAGGCTCATGTAACCTGGATGGGGTGTTGGCGCACCCGAAACATCTTCTGAAGTCATGACGATGGAAGGGAGATCCATCGTCTGCAAATCAGGAGTCAATATATTTCCTTCCATAGAAGAGAACCGGGACCCGAGTGTGTTGCGCAAATTGAGCATGGCACATTCGCTGACGATCTCAGAGATGCTATAATTGGACCATGAGCTCGATTCATTAACTTCTTTGGCCCAGTCCTGCCAAATGACACGCGGATTGACCACGTAACGGCGAAGATAAAACTAAAACCCGAGGATAAGCGCAAAAGGAGAAAAGGGCATTGAATCGACGTAGCATGCATACCTCCGATTTACTTCGTATGTTATCTTCATCGAGCACATCATCCCAGCTCACAACATACGGACTTTCGTATTCCCTGTCTCGCAGGTAAGCAGCTGGGCCGCGGAAAAATTGGAGGAGGTTGCAAGGGAAAAGATAATAAAGCGACGAGAAATATGTATCCGATGGAGGGGCAGACGAAGAGGTGAGCATAAGCTCCGCCCTCTCCCAGTTAAGCTCGGGGCGTAGCTTAAGTGTAGCGAATCCTCCATATTCCTCGGCTTCTTTCTCAACATCAAAGTGTCCGTCATCGTCGTCCATGGAGACAGGGGGTGGTAGTGGAGAGCTAGGGAGCTCCTTCCAGCATATGATCCTCGCTAAGATTACAAATAGCCGAGGGAGAAGATTCTTGAGTTCCTCGCATGCTTTAACTGCGAGCATTGGAAGTAGCTTGACGAGTATGCTGAGGCCAATCGTGCATATAGTCGAAGAGTTGTCCAGCAGAAGCGAATTCAAGAAACTATTCATGAGTGTGTGCTTTGCAAGGTGTCCTGCGTGCAACTGGAAATCGGATTCTGAGGTAAAACGATCAAGCAGAAGTAATAGTTGGAGACGGGACGCAGGAGCCGCAAAGGCAGCCTCCACTTGTGTCATAAAAGCCTAGATGGCATTGAGCAAGGCTATCGTGATTTCCATAAAGCACGTACCACGGGGCAATTCAAACCAAACTTTACAATCACATCCTCCAGATTGTTCTTCCATAGATGCCTCTTGTCCCGCTGCGACTGGTCAAGCCTTGTCCATTCCAAGATATCATCTCCAGAACCTTCGTTGTAGGCATCCAAAAGGTGATCCATCAATCGTCTGCGGAACTCATGCACTTTCTCAGGATGCGTGCTACCCTCGTTCTCGGCAGCGAAGATGATGAGCTGTTTGGCATGCATCACCGAGACGGTCGGTAGTCTTGGCTCTCTGAGAGCAGGACGCAGCACGAGATCAAACCAAGTTGAAATGATGGAGGTCGATGGAAGAAGCGAACGCAGGTGATAGAGGACAGCAAGGAAGACCTCTACGTGTCCAAGTGATGTGTGGTCCACGGCATCATCGTACACGATCTGGAGCTCCTCATGCAGTCGGGACAGCTGGACGTCGGGTTTTTCAGAGGAGACATACCCGGCCACGAACTCGTCAGCGGCTGTGAGTGCTTGTTCTCGAGAGAATTTGTCCGCTGGGTCTTCGAGCGCGAGTCGCAGATGGTTGAAGAGCGCAGAGGTGGACATGAAGATACTAACGAACCAAATTGGCAAGTGCTACATTTTACTACAAGTACAGCACAACGGATCACACACTCTCAAGTTAATCTCGAAGTTTGACTTCCTTGGGCTCGAAAGTAATCCCAGTCCCCAATTTCTCCCATTGATCTGCAGCTTCGTCCTTTTCGTATTTTTTCAGATATGATGCGCGATACTCCCTTTTGGATTCGGTAGAGATGCCCAGCCTATCGTCACGCTCCTGGACCTCCCGCTCGTCCAACTGGCCATCCTCGGTGGCACTCATCATAAGCTGAGGAGGACCAAGGGGCAAGTCGGGATATTTGTCGATAGCCCAAGTGTGTACAGCCTTGCCGTAACTTCGCTGATAGTTAGGCATGACGTATCGCTCAAAGTGATCGTTCACGATGTCTAGGCTATGTAAGCTTTGCTTCACTCCCATCATTCAAAGAAAACCTACTGGGCACGAATACTTTCGTCTAAGTAATAGGGTCAGCATCGTTGAACGTTACGAAAGAGTCAACGGCACCGACCTCAAGATACAGCAAACCACTTTCGACTTCGTACTTGTGAGAGTGCCAGTACTTTTTTTCTTCCTCAGGGAGCGATTTGAATACCTGTGTATCGTCAGACATGCGGCGCATGAGAAGAGCAAGAGGCCTGCCTTCTCATCCACAATATACTCGATACCAATCAACCTAGCATCCTTGTTTTCTGAATCATAGATGACGCACTGCAAAAGCGTTTCAATGGATTCCATACAGCAAAGGACGAGGCATATACCTGATAAAAGTCGTCCTTGTGGCTGCAGAAGTGGTGAGCCTCTACATGGCGGCTGCGGTCTTGACTGGAATACCGTCAGAAAGGGCCCAGCAGTATTACACGACCTACGAACGCGTAGATGTGGAAGCCACAGAGATGTTGATCAATGTTCCCGATCGGAACCAACGACGCAAGGGCCTTGGAAGCGGTCTCGTATGTAGTGGAACCTTCGTGATGTTCTGCCTCGGAGCTCATGGTAATGGTGAAAGAAAAGAAAAGGAGTGCTCTCTTTTGATCGGACGCCCCTCTTGTGTCATCCTCCCCTATTGAGAGGGGCTAGGCATTCTATGCGGTAACATTGGTGAGAAAACGCGTGAACTTGGGTGTAAATCAGCATAATATAGAGAACAGAGAGAGAAGGATCAGCATACAGATATACGTCCGAGATTGATAGGCACAGAGTACAGTAGTAGTGGTTTGTTGGAAGTCTATTAGACCAAACAATGACAAGCTGCGATGGCGCTCGTGACATCAACTGCGTCACGGTCACGGTCATACCAATCCCTCGATAATCAATTGACGCAGTTACTGTATTGATTGCAATAGAATAAAATCCAGCAAGAGGGGACGAAGCCAACATTCATAGGTTTCGCCCCTCCACCATCTTGTCTGATTCTCGTCAGAATCCAATCCTCCCACACAAAAGTTCACACGGTAAGGCGTTAACCTCTCGGCAATTGCCGATTGCGGTGTTCAAAGCTGGTGCTCGCCGTCGCGAACAACGAGCAAATTCCGTCGTCCCTGTCCAACGTACTTTTTAAAAAAGGTGAATCGCTGTCCCCTGTCACCTCTGTTTGCACTCCAGCACCTTAGTGTCGTTTCTGCGGTCTCTTTATGATGGATGCACTACTTGCGTCTCGGGCGTCGCTGACGCGTATCCCAGATGTCCGCTACCATCGAGGAGGTTCCTTCCGACCACTCTGAGCACGAGCATGAGCACGAGCATGAGGAAGATCCGACCTCCCAGGCGGCTCTCGACAAAATTCAGTCCCGCTCAGAGCGCAAAGCCCGCAAGGCTCTCCTTAGTCTTGGCCTGAAGAAAGTCCCAGGCATCACGCGCGTTACCCTCCGCAGGCCAAAAAATGTCCTGTTCGTCCTCTCCTCTCCCGATGTGTACAAGTCGCCCAACAGCGATTGTTATATCGTCTTCGGTGAAGCCAAGGTGGGCAACCCTGTGCCCTAGTGAGGAGTTGCGATGTTAACAAACACAACGTAGATCGAGGATTTGAATTCACAAGTTGCCGCACAACAGCTTGCTTCCGGCGGTGTTCCACCTGCAGGCCTCGCAAACTTGGAGTCGTCTGCTGCTGCTGCGGAGGGTGATGAGGAGGAAGAAATCCCTGAACTCGAGGCACCGGATGAAGATGGTCCAGTGGATGAGACCGGCGTCGACTCCAAAGACATTGAGCTTGTAATGACTCAGGTCAACTGTTCGCGGGCAAAGGCAGTACGGGTGCTGAAGGAGAGCGGAGGTGATCTGATTAATGCCAGTGAGTTCTGCTTTCTCGAGCACCGCTGTTGACATGTCTCATCGTGAATCGTAGTCATGGCTGCAAGCGAGTGATCTTATATTTCTCATACTCCCTGTATCCCTATCGCACAATCCACACACTTGCTTCAGGTTAAATTCATAAGGTTGATTGTGCTTACGAGTGGCCTGGAGTCCGCATTCAATGTCATCAATACCAACATCTAAGCTCTACATAATAATTTGACCGCTCCCAGCCATCCTGGACGATTTCAATACCCCGTTTCCCTTTTTCTGGTGGTCCAACAACCAAGCCTATTCCCTGCGCAGCCTCGTAGGTGAGCCTCCTGAGCTCGCCCTCGGCGAACATGTGATAATATCGATGATATACCGGAGTACCGACGACTGTTCCAGAGTTCGCTGGGTCGGCCCTTGCGAACTGTTTCGCGGCTTGATTCGGTGCAGTAGCTTGTTGGGACATCACCCAGGGTACGAACACATCTTTCCCGTCGGAAGAAGATGCATTTTCAGTGCTGTCCCCTGTCGGTATAGCTCGTCTCGACAATTTGTCTTGTTCTATAGCCCAGACGTAAATCAAGATACGTCCGTGGGTAGGCGAGACGCACTGGAGAAGTCGCTGCAAGGCCATGCAATCAGTTAGACTCAAGGTGTGGTCAGATTGACGCACTTGCACCGCTAGTTTACGCCTCTCGTATGAGGCTAGGTGATGTATGGTAGCTATCGAGATAGCGTAGTCCTGCGTTGCCTCAGCGCGCTCGTCAGGGGCCTGTAACGCCACTCACGAATGCTCCAGCTCTCCAACCATTGTCCGACACGTCCCCCCAGATAACTTCACGGATGACCGGCGCAGAACCTTCGCTTCCCGCGTTTCTGGCGATCAGTAAGAGATTCCTGCTGCGATCGAGACCGACGGTCAAGACACTTCCAGGCCGATCAGCAGGCAAAGGGAGATATTTCCCATTACCCGTCCCAGAGTCAAGGCCGATCCATCCTGGAGGTAGATCGGAGATAAACTTGGCGATGATGGGCCATGGCTGAGCAGACAAATTCAGTACAGATCCTCCCTTGGAGCGGACGCCCGACCTTGTACCGGGTGGAAGAGAAATGAGTTGCGATCTGGTCATAGACCGCATGGACGTGCTGATCCTCGTACGCTTGGAGATCGCCGGCGATGGATGCTGGCGTGACGCTCTTCATTGAGGTCCTCGATTAAATCAAGATCACCAGAGTCTCGGAGTACTGATCACAGCTCAACCAAACATTTATTTCGGGCGCCAAATCACACGTCAGTGAAACCCATCATCTCATCTACCACTCTACGGAATTTGCTCCCGTCGAATGCAGGAAATGGCACCAATACATTCGGATCAAAGGACGCGATTGTCTTTGGAAGATCACTGGGCCAAGCGATGAGGACAGAGCAATGTAACAAGGCTGGGGAACTCACTCCACGGATGTTGCCTTGAGATGGCCAAGACTATCTAGTTGCAGCGCGAGTTCCTCTTGATGGTTGTTCAGCAAGGTCGGATTTGGGACTACGATCAGTGGTTTTCCAGACCTCAACACGTCGAGAATAGTGCCCGATCCTATGATTCGCGTTACGGGTGTGAAACACGTTCGCTCGGATCCTTACCTGCATGGCTGATGACTATATCTGCGCGTTCGATGTCCTCTTGGATAGATGGTTTGAATTTCCACGTCTCGATTTCCACCCCTGCTTTCCTGATCGTCAGCGAGTCCCGAGTGGACGCGTCGCCGCCCAGGTTGAGGTCCGAATTGCCTCGCTGTAGCACTACTTGGACAAACCCTTTCGTGTGCAGCGTCGTGAGCACTGGTTCGGAGATCGCAGCTTGTACGAGTGCATCAAACTTGGTGGAGCCGACTGTGATGAAGACGAGCATGTCTGCCCGTCTTAGGCTGGGAGACTTGTCAGTCTATGACCACAGATCTGATTCCGAGTCAGAACCGACGATGACTCAAGCAAAAAAATTCTGCACATCCCTCCAATAACCACAACAGTTCATCATGGGGTACACCCTTTGCGTGCTAGGTATACCATTGCTAGCGAGAAATACGCCAACGCTGACCTCCTCTTCCAGGATGCGGGACGATGGGCGTCGCCATCATATCCGGTGTCGTCACCAGTCTGCAATCCAAGGACAACACTCTTGTCTCTCCCAAGTGGGAGTCCCATACGCCCGGCACATCTACCCCGACCGCAGATTTCCCCGATCCCTCGCTGCCTTCGTTTTTCATTGCCACCGTTACGAGACAGGAGAGCGCAAGAAAGCTCCAGCATACGTTTGGACTCATCGGGGGCCTTGGCTCGTCCGTCCAAGTCCTGGTCAACCAAAATCTTGCGGCCGTTCAGCGATCCAACGTTGTCATCCTCAGGTGCGTCGCTCGTGCATCCACAGCAATTTTGACTGAAGCATCCCTGGATACAGCTGCAAACCTCATCAAGCACAAAATATCCTCAGTGAGGATGGCATGAAGGAAGCTCTCGACGGAAAGCTGCTCATCAGTATCCTCGCGGGTGTTACCATTTCCCAGTTGACTGCGTGGGTCCCTCCAAGCACCAAGGTCATCAGGGCTATGCCCAATACACCCTGTCGAGTGCGCAGCTCCCCTCCTCGTCGTCTGTCCGACCTGATGAGCGTCGTAGATCCGAGAGGGTATGACAGTCGTCAGTTCTCTCCCCGCCCACCCGAACAGCGAAGAGATGGAGCTTGACCGCTCGATCATCCTCAAAATCTTCTCGTCCATCGGCCGTTGTCGGTTCCTCGAGGAAAAACATTTCGATGCTTGCACGGCTCTCTCTGGGTCGGGTCCTGCCTTTGCATGCATTTTCCTCGAAGCTATGGCAGATGGTGGCGTCATGATGGGCTTACCGAGAGCAGAAGCGCTGGAGTTGGCTGCTCAAAGTGAGTTGTTACATTTGTTCGATTACTAGATACTAGACAAGATAAATCCTTCACATGCTTGATAGCTTTACAAGGGGCAGCACGCATGACTCTCCAAGCGGGTGCACATCCCGCTCAGATAAAAGATTCCGTGACAAGTGAGCTTTTACATGTGATTCAGTTAGCCAGGATGAGACTGATACTTCTTGTAGCTCCGGGAGGATGTACTATCGCGGGGCTCCTAGCAATGGAAGATGGCAAGGTTCGGTCGACGATTGCACGCGCAATCCAGATTGCGACA
Source organism: Leccinum rimulosum (assembly GCA_038091395.1). Classification (NCBI taxonomy): domain Eukaryota; kingdom Fungi; phylum Basidiomycota; class Agaricomycetes; order Boletales; family Boletaceae; genus Leccinum; species Leccinum rimulosum. Next base: position 33,819 of record JBBPOJ010000170.1, read on the forward strand.
GAACACGCCAGCGCACTCGGCCAACAAAAAAAATAGCCTCAACATACTGTCCGATCAATTGTTCAGATGTAAAATACATACACTCCATAAAACTACAGAATGTATCCCATCTTGCTTTCGAACCTGCGTGGTACCAATTTGCAAGATCCGACATATGTCGTGGGCGATGATAACGATACGAGATCACCAAAGCTCTCTTGCTCCCATAAAATGAGGGCGGTCGTGTGAGTTATGCAACGCCGCCCAGAGTGTGAGAGAGCGAGGGACAGTCGAACGAATATGATGGAGAAGTTATAATGTATTTGGACATATCGCATATTACCATAATCTGCAAATTGAACCTGACTTCAGAAATAAGCACAGTATACAAAGCACACTTACCTGCACTACAGGCGTTCAACAGACAAGCTTAAAGAAAGCACTCGCGAAGACATGTCTCCTGCGTATGAACCTCGCTGCTCTGAGCCTGATGGCTGTCCTACAAGGAAAGCAAGCGCGGCAAAATAAAACAGGATTAGTCAAATAGACCACTTTCAATATTGCTCAAAAGAATGAGCGCCACTCCGTGGTATGGATGCGGTGAGACGCTAAAGTGAAAGAGCGTTTTTTCTTGGCCACACAGAAAAAAAGATGACAATAATAAGATTGCGGAGGGTAATGTACAATGCCAACCTGCTGTATGTGTCAGTGCATGACCCGAAATAAAGTGGAATGCGCTTACACAACAGATATCACCGATCTGGAAGGATAGTAGTCGTGTATAAGTCAACGATGAGTATGAAGTAGCTTGGCGGTACGCACAGAAATCGTGAGTATCGTCTGCTCGTTTGACCGTTTGCTGGATGAAGAAAAAAATGAGTGCGCGTGTTTAAGTTTACATGTGGGGACCAAACAAGGGACAAATAACACACTTTCCACGCCTCTTCGAAGTCGACTGGGAGGATAATATAACGGTTCTTGCGCACGGCTGCACAAGAAAAAATAAGACCGAGACGCTTATGACAAGTAGGGCTGCGTACCTTGTAGACCAGCCGCCTGGACGATGGAAGAAATTTCTGCGGACGATAACCGATCAGGTCGAGACACGTCTGAAATACGATCCATCAGTCCATGGGAGGGAGGATCCCCGAGTTCACTAAGTACTGACAATCTTCGAGGTCGACATCAGGTCCAAGGTTCATCTTGCTGGTAACAGTTTGGAAAATCAGCCGTTTCTCACGGCGTGATGGAAGTGGGAACTCGATCTTTCGGTCAAGACGACCAGGACGGAGTAGGGCGGGATCAAGGGTGTCCGCACGATTTGTAGCCATGATAACCTTTGGTACATAAAAAATCAACATGACGAACAAGCGTGTCAGAAGCAAAGTGATACCTTGACATTGCTGCCTTGGTCGAAACCGTCCATTTGGTTCAATAATTCGAGGAGAATACGTTGAACCTCCCGGTCTGCTCCAGTTTGTGCGTCGAAACGCTTGGTGGCGATAGCATCGATTTCATCAATGAAGATGATAGCTGGTGCATTTTCACGCGCGAGTCGGAAGACGTCACGGACCATGCGAGGACCCTCGCCAAGATACTTTTGTACGAATTCACTACCTACCACACGAATGAATGCAGCAGTGGTGTGATGCGCAACGGCCTTGACAAGCATGGTCTTTCCAGTACCTATAGAGAGAATGAACAAAGGAAAACAAATAGTAGATGTGCGAGATTCACCTGGTGGGCCGTACAACAACACACCGCGAGGGGGGTCAATGCCGATCTTCTTGTAGAGGTCGAAGTGGGTCAGAGGTAGTTCAACTGCTTCTCTAATTTCCTGTTTCTGCGTGTCCATCCCACCGACGTCAGAATACGCAACATCCGGTTTCTCCTCCTTCGTGAGCATAGCGATAGACGAATCCGCTTCCGGTGGCAAGATATCGACAAGAGCATTGGAGTGACGATGGAGAGCGACAGAAGAGGAAGGTTTCAACAGCTCCCTGTCCAATGTGGACAAAATCCTCACGACATAATTCGAGCCGGTCGTTGAGCCTACGATGCCGGTCTGCTGGTCGATGGCCTCTAGGAATTGGCCGATGACGAGAGGTACAGACTTGATGCGCTTGACTTCCTCCTGCGCACGGATGAGCTCGCGCTTGAGGTTAGCCTGCTCGTCTTTTATGTAGCTTTCCTGGATGTCAAGGAGCTCGAGGTGGCGAGAAAGCTTCTTGTATTTGGTGTAGAGATCCTCTTCTTGGAGCTCTTTGTGGAGGGTGGACTTTTCGGCGACGACCGACTCAAAAGTGGGCTCCTAGAGAACATATGTACCTCGTGTGCGAGTGAGACGTAGTTGACAGAGACTCACTTCCTTCTGGATTTCCTTTCCGACGTCCTCCATGGTAATCTCTGCTGAGAGTCATACGCGCGTATGACGCGTAATCATCTAAGTGCTGGGAAATACTTTCCATTTTCGTTTCCCTGATTCCGACGTCGCGGGCGCTCAACAATGCAAACGGCCATGTCGCACGTCGTCGCTGCCCTCGACCAGCCCTCGAACTACAAGGACTCGCAAAGCAGACTGGAGAGGTCCAAACAACAGGAGTTCCTCTCCAAGTCGACGACCCTATACGTGCGTTGCATGACCTTGAGCTTGCCTCCGGGTGGGCTGACATACCCTAGATCGGTAACTTGAGTTTTTATACAACAGAAGAACAGATATATGAGCTATTCAGTAAGTGTGCCAGTCCGGAAGATGGTGGCGGTATCAAGCGCATTATCATGGGACTCGACCGCAACACACGGTACTGTTTTACTTCGCTGCTTCGCTTCTTGTCTGCTTATACATCACCATTCGTGAAGAACGCCCTGTGGATTCTGCTTCGTAGAATATTACACACATGCTGAAGCTCTCGCAAGTATGAAGCACGTCAGCGGTACAAAACTCGATGAACGTATCATCCGTTGCGATCTCGACCTGGGGTACAAGGAGGGACGTCAATTCGGTCGGGGAAAAAGTGGTGGCCAGGTTCGAGACGAGCATAGGCAAGATTATGATCCAGGCCGCGGAGGCTGGGGTGCCCAGGCGCAGCTTGAGAGAAGAAGAGAGGTCGAAGAACGCTACGCCGACGTGCAGGAGGGTGTCGCCATTTCCAGTGGTGGAGGGGAATGGAAAGAGCCCGAAGCCAAGTCAACTCTCAAGCGCGCTCGTTCTCCAGAAGATGAAGGAGAAAATGATGCCCGAGCAGTTCGTGGCATGTTATATTTCCTTCCTGCGCTGACCAACATTTCAGATTCGTGCTCGAGTCGAGGATGCTGAGGGCGAGAGGATGTAAAACGGTATTCTATGCTCTAGTTTATACAACATTAATGTAGCACCCAATATGGACTTCTAATTAGCAGCCGTATTGACTATATTTAATGTTGACGCTGAACGGAAGCTCATGAAATCATCGAATTACACAAGCTCGTACTTGGAATTTTGTACCAAATTTGTCAAGCTGAAAGAGTGTTTGGTGAATGCGCCGAGCTATGTGATAGGAATCAGATATGGATGAGGTCCGGATCAGGTATCTGGAATAAAGAGAGAACTCGTCTCCCTGTCTTCTGAACAGTGAACATCACCCTCGGGACCGTGCTGGGTAATATCACTCACAGATTGACTTTATAAATCTCAGGTTTGTCCCCCAACGCATCAATATTATTGCTTTCAAGGAAGTCCTTCACGCATTCCGCGGAGGCTTTCGGAGGAAAGCCCCATGCGCAAACTTGTCTGCCATTGCTCATGGTACCGGAAGAAATGAGGTTGGGTAGGGACCCTCGCTCGAAAGCTGCCCTTCGCCCTTTGACACCTCTCAGGTTTTCGATGATCGCAGGCTCAGGGCATGGGATTGCTGTGATGGGATTCCCTCCTACAGTCAGGTTTGCAAGTTTAGCAATGTTCATCTGCAAAAAGTCCGGATGAGAGAGCGTGATGTAGGCTCGGCGTGTTGGTAAGAAACGGAAGAGCTGTAATTGGACTAGCCGGCGTAAGAACGTGCATAGCAAAGCCAGCCTACTCACCATCTTCAACGCCGACGAGTCGTTCGCGTCTAAGTGCTCTGTCTATGTCGGCAGGAAGACTTGTTCGGGGTAGATTCCCGAGTAATATGTGTCGCCTGGTCTCGGCTGTCATACGCATTCTTCGTTGCACTATACAACAAATAAAGTGACTTACTTCTGGCCATTCCAGCAGGAGGTCTAGCTGCTCGACATGCAGCGCTCGCGGTGAACATTTCCGGATTACTACGGTAGGTCGCGAGAGAGCAAAGGCATGTGTAGTCATGTGATCGTCGTATTAGTACCCGTTGCCTTTTACCGCCACTGACAGTGCGATGTCCTCGAGGACTGACCACCGAAGACGAGAACGGAGCTGGGAGCGTGAAGACCGAGACAGGGAACGCGACAGGGACAAGGATAAAGACCGCTACTCAAGAGGCGCACGGGCAGGTGGACATCGCGAAGCTGGACGCAGACGGGATAGCCGTTCACGAAGTCCTCCTCGGAGAGGTGTGTTACCTCTATCCTAGGTCAAACGTATCTCATGTTCGAACAGACAGGCGCGACCACGACAGGGATAGAGACCACAAGAGCTCGCGGAAAGACGACAGACGTGATTACGAGCGAGATCGTGATGACCGCAGATCGGATAGGAAAGAGGAAAGAAAGAGTGAACGGAAACCCGAGAAAAAAGATGAAAGGCGTGGCCATTACACCCCAGAACAAGTTACCTCCAGGGTTAAGGATGGTCGCAGCAATGAACCTTCGCGACACGGTGAACCGCAACGCACACCAGAGGTGCGTTCTGATGTCCAGTCCGCGGTTCGTACGGAATCACCATCGCGTAAGTGGTTTCTTGTTCACCAGTAATAAACATTCAATCTTGCATACCAGATGCTTTTTCTGCCCCAATTCCCTCTAAGCCAGTTCTAGATCCTGATACCCCGGCGGAGGAAGGGGAGGAGATGGATGTCACCACGGTTGAGGAGGAATCTATGGCGGCCATGATGGGTCTCACGGACTTTGGTTCTACCAAGGTACGAATGTGTTTCCCCTTTCCCCATTTCCCGCTAATATTTATACCTCACAGGGCAAGCGTGTTGAGGGAAACCAAGAAGGTACAGCCAATGTCAAGAAAATACGGACTTGGCGCCAATACATGAACAGGTGTGTCTTGTACCTCTGTCTCGCTAAACGTAACTTGTCTAACTTGTTTTCATGGCAGACGTGGTGGATTCAACAGGTACTTTTGCATTTCTGTTTGTTCTTCTGCCAGCTAATACTGTTGATGTCAGGCCACTGGACAAGATCAAGTAGCCTTTTGTTGCTGAATCGTGTTTTAATGGTTCGAGAGAGTACCTTTTCTTTTGTGAAGCATCAGTTTCCGAACACTGATCAAATGTTGGTTCGGCCACATTTTCCAACGTTCAGTTCGCGTTATAAACACGTTCGGACTACTTATTCCTGGACCGTAGGGACAGGTATGCAAACCATTAATTCGTGGGAATTGCAAGGTCAGACACGGGTTTCGTTTCCACTTTCGGACGTGGGTTGCGTGATCTTCGATGCGGATCAGTTTAAGATTGCTTGTGAATCAATCATTTACTATGCTTTCTGATGGTCGGGCCTAATCAACCTTATCATTGTTAGCTAGATCACTTTG
>JBBPOJ010000171.1:0-39365 GCA_038091395.1 Leccinum rimulosum
CTCACGTACCCAAGCTCGATCGGAATCGCATTCTACACCCGCTCCTCCCCACCCAGGACCAGCAACGGCAATCGCCCACTCCTCAACCCAGCCGTCCGTCATCAGGCGCATTAAGATCGGCACATATAGCATCGCGGTGGTGGGGACGTCGAGAATCACGACGAGGGTGTCGCGGAGAGGTCGGAAGTGTGGGAGTGGGATACGCGTAGGGGCTGTGATGGAATCCTGTAATAAAGTTGTCAGACATTCGCAAAAGGTAGAAACGCGCCCCGCTCCATTGCGGTGCTCCTGCCCGTCGTGTTCCACGACAGCTGGCTCGATATGACAAACATCAGAGAATTGGTCTCCAGCGAGATGTGACGTTTTCTACAATCTAGTTAGAAACGTTCAAACAGGTCAGCGCCAGGTCACTGACCACAGGAACAGATCCTATCTATGCCCTCTTCCAACGTCATATCGACAACCCTCGCGTCTCGACTCCCCTACACTGATTCTAGGCACGCACACTGGTTCGCCGGTTCGATTTTACCAGACTCATAATACGTTTGTGCGACTCGAAACGCGATCCACAAGATTGACCGTCCTTGGCTCGCAGGAGAGCTGTACTTTTTGAATAATTCGTACGATTGTATATAGAGCTGCCGACTGATGTCAACTATAAACACGTCTGTCTTGAACAAACAAAATAGATACCTCTAACACGATCGGCAAGTGATCCACCCTCCATTCATTGACATGTCCAGGCGCAGCATTCGCTCTGTGCAAGGTACTCTCACTCACTGAAAATCGCTCGCGTCTACTAGTAGCTTCGGTACAACGCGCTGGAATGTAGTAATATGGCCCTGAAGTTGTAGGGAAGGACTGAGGTTCAATGCGTAAGTCCGAACGTCCGAGAACCCGGTTCCCGCATGATTAGGTATGTACCAGAAGCGCGAGCGTGGGAACCGGAGCCCTGCCCGAGAGGTTCTGTAAGCATACGATGTCTGGGAGCCTGAGACACGATGTGATGAGACTTACTGCCGTGCCATCCAACTCCAATACCCAAAGGTCTCCTCACCGATGCCCCAACCACGGGAAAAGTCGGCAAAACGGTGCATGTGAGGTTATGATAGGAGAGGGCGACCGCGTGCTTGTCACTGTATGGAATCTATGGATAGAGCTTGGTGATCTGAGTGAATGTGAAATGCACGAAAGAGTATGACATACTTGACTCAGCGCCACTTCTCCGAAGGAATTATTTGCAACGAGTAAGAGTACTTGGCCCAACATATGACAGAGCAGAAAGCCAGTGCACTGTGTTTGTCAAAGTCTCTTTGTAGAAGTAAGATACCCCTCTTTTCTCCAGAAACAACAGTGGTACTACGTACCTCCAAGAAGCACCCTCTCGACGTTCTCCACTGGCAAGCAGTGAGGAGGACTTTCCAGCTCGAAGATCATCAGTCATCAATCAACTGGTAGCTTTGTTAGCCTGTCGTCGACTACTCCCGGGTCATTAAAAGAGAGGGAAACGGAGTCACGGTGGACGAGGTTTCGAACCGGCGAACCAGTTCTCGACGACTTACAAGGGGCCAACCATTACCCAGAATCCCAGACATTCGTCCTTCCGACGTTGTTTAGACTACCGCAGGATGCGCAGTGAGAGCAGGTAAGGAAGTGACCTCAGCTAGGTATTCCGTAGTGCTCGACTGTTCGCGCAAGGTGGGAAAGTAAAGAGTGGGAAGTTATATCCGTCTGTGGTATGCCAGTCTCCAAACACCAAATACAATCAGGTACTCGGTGGCACTCCAAATGGGGATAAGCTCACGCAGTGATGCACAACCTGTAACACCATTAGCACTGGGTCTTTATATTAGGCGGCGCAGATACGCATTACTAACGGTTGTATTGGTAGCTCGAATTGTAGTCTGCTCAATGTCAGCTGGCACGAGCTAGAATTTCCTGCACCACGTAACATGTGCCAGCGCAACACAAAGTTGAGACGAAACAGAAGTTCATCAGCTGAAAGTATTCCGCGATGTTCACATCGTAGGTCGAGTGGAGTGGTTGGAAAAAGAATGGACTACTCAGTATGGGAATAGTAGGAATCGCCACCCAAAACAGACTCGCAGGCCGCCGTGCGCCGTCTCCTCCCACACTAATCGTGCCCTTGAAGTAAAGCAATAATTTCGATGAGACTCGAGCTTGGGTTGGAGATGTAAAGGGTCCATCGTCCGATTAAGCGTCCTTAATTTTCTTCCGCTACGTCCGGCGGATGTCCCATTCGCGTTTTGTACATCCTTCCTGACTGTCACGCCCGTTCGACTCCGGCTCTGGTCCCTGTTGGCTTGACTTTGAAATGGAACGTCGTATGGCAGCTCTGGGTCACGTCTTCGTTTCGCGCAGGCTCCTGTTTGAAAAAGCTGGTCGGCAAAGGAGCTTGAGCGGCCGACATTAGGTCCGCCCTTCTTGGGCGATACACTCGGCCAGGCGATGCCGAACCATCTCTGCTTCCCACTGACTGATGTGACGGTGTCGCGACAGGGGATGGGTCTTCGGATGACGTCGACATGGTGTCTTGAGGATAAGATCGCTGCGAGAATGAGGTGAGACTCCTCCCCATCAATAAATGGCTCCCTGATCGATGGAATGGACATGGAACAAACAAATAGCGAACCGCTATCAAGGGATGGCATGGGTGTGCGCTCAGGAAAGGTGGAAGCTGGTGGATGTCGAGGCTCTGGTTGAAAGGTTGCGTTGGTAGGGGTGGTTTCTGATAGTAGTTATTTCGATTTCGAGCCCGCACCATCTCCCTGGGTCAGCCTCTGCTGGAGTAATGGAGCCTCCTCTAGCAAGACCACTAGGTCGCCATATCCTGGATTAGGGGAAATTTCGGTAATGGTGTTGCTGCGTTATTTGTGTGCCCGTGGTGCTGTAAACGAGGCAACACTGGATGATACGGCACCTCGGTGACCTTGCGGTGAACGACAGCCTTGAAAGTGGATCCCCGTCTTTGACCAACATGATACGTCGCAAAATGCCCCCTTCGACAACGCTATGCGCGACCGATTGGACAGACATACGCTAGGAAGGCCGTTCTTGATGGGCATATGTGAGACAGCCCGCTCGACGCGACGAAAATTCTTGCGCACCTAGCGGTATAGCTTGTGGAGGACCCGGGTTGGGCGCGATGTCGGCAAGGAGCATGCTCCAGAACACACGACGAGTACGAGGCGCGAGGGACTGCGTGAAGAGAAGGATAACGAATATGTGGAATCAGAACCCAAGGAAAGGACGGCAGGAGTGGGGTATGCGTTGCAAGAAGTAATTGAGGACGACGCATCAGTGTAGACTCAAATCGTGATCCGTAGCAACCTACGAATCGTAAATCATGTACAGCTTGAGCGCGTGCCAGTGCGCGCTCTTGGGCAGCATCAACTCAAGTTCGATGGACAGCCCCTTGCTGGCAGTGACGTGCTCTGCTCCCCAACGACAAGCCACCAGTTCGTGAGCTTCTTCACCGAGAAGAACGGCGCGGCCACGAGAGTCAGATCGTCTGGATCTTACAAGGGGGTCGCGTTTGACTATGGCAACGAGCGAGGGCGGAGAAACGACCAGAGCGAGAGCGATGGCACACGATGCATGATCCCTGCACCAACTCCTTCCGGCGTCTCCTACATCTCCCCGTCGTCCTCATTATTGTCCCCGTCTTCATAATTGATCACTCAAGACTCGCTCCTTTATCTGCGCAATGATCGCCTTCTGCCTCGCCTTGGTCGCGCACTTCATGAGCACCGAGACTCCACCTCCTCCGGCACGAACTTGAACATCCCACCCAAGATCCACCCACTCGAGCAGCATGGGGTTTTGAAGTACTCCGCATTCTCCATTATAAGCACGACGTCGATCATGTTCTTGCAGTCTTCGAGCACCTTGAACGCCGACATGTGGCTAAACGCCGATGTGTGTTCCACCAGCAACGGCGCTCTTTTGGTGAGCCCCTTTCCATCCCCTGTAGGTCCCCCCGACGGAAAAGTACTGAAGTGAAGTCAACAACATTTCCACGCCCAGTCTGGATGAGAGAGTTTGCACGTCTGCATGAAAAATGAGTAAATCACCATAACCGAAGAAAAATATGTTACCTTGTGCAGTCCCCGATGACTGAGGCAGCGTGACGTCAGATATAGATTTGATGAGAGACGACGGTCAATGTCGGTTGGTACGCTGTCAAACACATGCCGCTGGTGAACACGGCAAAGTGGTTATAAAAACAGGGGAATCCGGTACCCAGTATAACGAAGACAATTGATGGGCTGTGGATCTAACAGCCCCAACGTTGTTTGGAGCGAGGTCAGACGATGCTGATATGAACATGGAGGACGTCGAGCCCGACGTTCTGTCTCGGGGCCGAATTTTGGAGGGGGTTGTACCGGTAGGGGGCATGAAGAATGAGAAAATAGGGATGTCAACGGCGGGGGCTGTTACGGCTGGCTTATATAGATGAGTGGTCTCCTGTATGAATAGTCTAGCACCACCGTCCGTGATGGTTTGACGTGCAACCTAAAACAGCAAACTCACAGAATGTCACGGTACAGTACTATAGACCCTTTACACTTTGGCAGCTACTCAGTTTCGAAGGCAGATGGGCCTGCTCGAGTCGGTGACGGTCTGGTACATTTCAAAGGGCTTAAGAGAGTGGAAAAGACCAGACTAAAAGCACACACATCCTCGTACTAATCCACTGGCAGGTGAACTACCAGAGTCCCTTGCCGGACAAAGTCAAAATTCCCACTGGCAGAGGACATAAAAGCATCGTCGCCTGGAACGATTGGATGATCCTGAAATAGGGCCTTGGAAGCGAGAAACCTCCGGTGAGCACTGCGCATTTGTGGTACTAAACAAGAATGATATCAGGATGATAAGTTCGTGTAATGCCCAAGCGACATCGTGAACGACGTCTGCCAGTGAATGATATTCATTGTCTACGATCTCTACAATCCAGGTGATATTATTCGGACATGTAAATGATGTCGTGGCAACATTCGGCGACTGGTATGCTGTACCCTCAGTGAGATATCTTACTGTGATATTCATTTACATAATAAAAGACTATCGCCGAAGTATTGGTAGCGGACCTACTAGCGGTTTTCGCCTGTCAGTGTGATACTTACTAAGTACCTTCCGTTTTGGTGTGCCACTTCTCACGAGCAGGAAGCGATATAGGAAACATTTGCTTCTCGCGTTTACCCGATTTCCTATAACGGGTCAAGACTAAGGAAGCGCGAATAAAAAAGAGGTAAGCTTGCCTCTTTTGGACGGCGGTGACCAGTTTAATTTGGGGCGCCCATACGTTTCCTAAAACGTAACGTCGGGTTTCGAGACACAGAAAATACTTGGGCAGAGGCGGATGCTATGACGAGGGAAGAGTTGGTGGCAAAATGGAATGGTGTGTACGACTCGAAGGGCAGACTTCTGTATTGCATTTACGATTCAGGCGTGGTCCACGTGGATCAGAATAAATAAATGACGTCGATTCCGAGATAGTAATCGTACAGAAAAAAGCATACTAGCAACGGACAGGGTACATTATTCAGAGCTCAAGATAAACAAGATGCATCAAACGTTCTTTCGCATTGGCTGCGTCGATATCCGACACACCTTCGAGCTTTTTCGCGATCACTTTGCGAAAGAACTGGGAATTGTGTTCGAGATTCGAGATCGTCGTGTTCTTCCAAATGTTTTCGGCTCGCCTGCGGGACTTTTTGGCAGCGAATTTGAGACAAGTGAGGAACTGCCAAAACATTTCAGTGTTGTTTTTCGAAGTGTGTAGGACAACTTACCACACTCGACCCGAAAAGGACCAGCTCCATATTCAAGCGACGTAGTGGTTGTAGGTACGACAGCTCGTCTGGGCCAGTCACTTCCTCGAAAACGCCAAGAAAGTCTTCCGCGTTGTCAGGAAGAACTGCCCAGCGGAGGAAATGCTCCGGATAAGGGCTGTTGAGATAAATAGGCTAACATTGTAACTGAGTGAGCCGGCGGATGACTCGGATACGCAAACCAACGAATAAACTTACACGCTCGTCAGCGAATGTCCCCGGGATTTTTTCGTATGTATGAAACAGTGCGAATCCATCTTTCTCTGTCCAGTTGATCGAATGGTTAGTCCAATCGATGCCGTTCCCGGTCATCATGGCGCGGAGCCGTTGAGTAACGATGTGTCCTCCAGCGATCGCGAGCCTGCCGAAGACGTAGGGTGGGATCACGGAATGTAGCTTACGAGAGTTAGTAAGCTGCAGCGTGTTATGAGAGGGATAGTAGGACTTACGAATGTAGTCAGTCCGTCTACAAACGCCTTGTTGTCGATCTCCGCAACCGTGACAGTCTCGTCGTTAGAATTCAATGCGACTGGTGCTGTTGATGGGTTAGTTAGATCACCAATATTAAGAAGTGATCGATATATTTACCTTTTTCGAATACTATTCCCTTTTTTTCGTACTCGCAGTACAAACGTATCAATTCCGTCTCCCAAAATTTGCTTGAGCGGGGACAGAGACGGTCCGTGGCGAGATGTTTCCAGGCGAGGGCTGAAAGGTGCCCCAACAACGCCTTCCAGTTGTGGCAACCCGCACCTTCCAAAGCAGTGAAGAGATGTACTGTGAAAATATCATTGCATAAATTATAGACATACAAAGGGAGGAGACTTACTTGGTCGTGCGTGGACGAACGCGATCGCGTTGTCCAGCGAACGTTGCAATTCCGCAACTTGAACGTTATGGCCATGTCCAGGTTCCTGTTCGGGCGCCGGTACGATATTAGTAGATACGGTCTCGGCGACAGGCGCTCTCGGAATGACTGGAGACGTGGTTCCCGGAGGGAAGTTGAATTCGTAGTGGTGACTCATAATTTGATGGAGGGTACTCCCCTCACCCAGTTCAGGGTGAGGGTAAGAGAACGAGATCGGACGGGGTGAGGATGGATGGAGATACGGCGCGAGAAGCATGGCATCAACCGCATTTCTGTCCAGCCGCAACGCGACGGTGTGAGGGCTGAGTCCCTGTAGACTGTAGAACGATGAGTGGGGATCCGCCGGGTCTGGCATGTCAGTGGTTGGACGGCGGAAAGGGTGGGATACTCGACGACCTGACTCGGACACCTGATGGTTAATGAATGGTTAAAAACCCTGGCAATCTTGCGCCAGACGGTTTCGGACATGTGTGAATGAGTCTGAGCTCTTCATACTCATCCAGTTTGGGCAGGACCTGTAAACGGAAACAATTCAGTACAGCTTACTATGGGGTAATCTCGCCAGACGGTTTATTGAAGGTTCCAGCATTGCCTTTGGTATTCTTCCTAAATCGTCTGGCCGAGACCGGACGGCGATTTGAATGTAGAGCACGTTTCAAGCAGTGGTGGTGGTTGTAGCCGAGGATCGAGGGCCTATCCCTTTTTCGTCAACCAAAACGAGCTTAGATCGTGCTTCTCCAGGTAATAACTCCGGCACCTGGTATTTTATTCCGAGATTAGAGACCCGTGACGAATATATTACCTTCGAGTTGCAAGCAAGGTTAAGAAGGACTAGGAAAACAACTTTGTCTGACAATTCAACACATGAACAAATAATACGCATAAAGATATACACGAGGGAGAGTGTACATATAATTCGGTCGTCCTCGCAACGTGACGGCGCATAGAGTATTACATAGTCACCGAGTCAGACTGTTCGCTGCTTCATTATGGAATCGCTGAAGACGCGTGTAAGTTTAACATCATTCTTGTTTACTCATTCCGTCTTCCTGGCCTGTCGATTGAGCAACTCGTTTCAAAGACGAACAGGCCCATCAGTAACTCGAAGGTAAGTACACGACAAGAAACTTGAAGTACATGCCTCAAATACCCCCCTCTATACGTAACCGTATCAGCGCCGTTACTTTCTCAAGCCGCTTTACGTGCCCGATTTGATGAACGGCGAATTTCCCGCCTCTCCTCAGGTTGTTACGTCTTCTTTCACAATACACGTCTCCGAAGATTCGTCTATTTGCGTAAACGATTCGAGACGCGTTCATCGATTGTAAATCATGGCAAGGACAAACACTTACTAGAGTCTCGGCTTTTACAGTTGATGTCGGAAAGCTGCCGTCTTTTCAACCCACTCCGTTCAACGCCTACGTCGCACTTTCTCGCAGCAGAAGCTGTTACACCGTTCGCTTACTCTCACGCATCAAACGGAGAATTTTTTACATTACCGCTAAGAAATTGTTTACAACTTAGTTTGGACGCTTTTCTTCTCTTTTCTTTTCCTGTGCCGCACCATCGGGTTTTCCGTCTTCAAATACTCCCGCCGCGTGAAATCTATTCTTTAAATTTATTGACAAACCAACATACACAAGCCAGCGGTGGTGCTGCTAGCAGCTGGCTAGTGCAGTAACCCCTAAAAAAAGATGCACTTAAGCGATGTAACATTACAAGTCACATTGCTGATGATCCGATCTGATCAGTCGTCAAGTTCCCATGAGGCGGTACTATATGGGGAGTAATAATAGTACTGTACCATTTCAATTGATTCGTCTGTCACGCGTCACACGGACGTTTGACGTGACGAAATTTCACGTTCGTCACGCGTCACAAGCCTGATTGACGAAATTCTTCTGGGGTACAAAATTTTGTCACACCGCCTCTCATTAGGATACAGTCTGTGTGCATGACGAAATGACGAAAATGACGAAAAATTTGGTGGTCGTAACGCGTCACTTGGGGTGCTGACGAATTAAATTTTCGTCAGACCTTGTCACGCGTCACACGGCCTGACGAACCGAGTGAAATGGTACAGTAATCTACAGGGGTCCTGGATCACGTCAATGTGATTACCCAAATCGTTAGGCCAAGAACCATAAAGTTTAAGTTTGATGTGTCACAAGAAAGCTCAAGCGCTCATAGCTGTCCTCTATTTTACCTAAATTGTCTGGCCGGGACCATAGAGATTCTTTGATGAAACGTCCAGAGCGGGAAAGCTGTGCTCGGTTTTATTCACAGTTGCATAAGTAAGCGGCCACTTCGCTGAACTGCATACTGACCTTGCTCCCGCCAACCCTCTCCCTGCAGCCTCTCACTTCGTAAGATGCTTACCGAGTCAGCCATGCTCACTCAAACACCCGCCACTCCCCCGGCATCACACTTCTATTTTAAGCAACAGTGCACTGTCCCTCGCATAGTGCAAGGTCCGTTACTTAGAGATACGGCAGAAGCATCGTCATCATGTTGTTCTAACCATCCTCCCCGAAACCATGTATCAGCAGAGGACAGTACTATACCAAGCAAAGCCGTTCCATCCGATTCAAACATCCACAAGACCCTCGAGGCATTGCAATCGGTATGCTTCGTTGAGTTGCCCGCGACACTTCTAGTTCTGACGCCTGCAACTTCAAATTTTGAAGCTAACCTTGCTGGAACGACCTCTCTCGTACCATGAGATGACCCAGCGCTGGTGCGAGACACTGGCAAAGAGGGAAGCCGCAAGACAAATTCTTGAAGCATTGCAACAGGAATTCGATGACTATGCAAGCGACATCATTGAAGTCATGGGCCAATCAACCTATTCGCACTTCCTGGCCTTGTATCTCGCTGCTCTGACTTCTCACATTCGCCGATAGGTTGCATCAATTTATGGTGATAGTTTTGCGAATACTGACATCAATACCAGATCTGAGTCACCTAAGCACCGGTCTGTGCTCAAATTCAGACCAATATATCGTTATTTTTGTTCGATTTTTTGCCATGAAGCTTGTACTAGTCAAAGCAACGTATTTTTCCTGTCACGCATGCGTACCTCTTGTTCTCAGTGTATGTACTATGTATCCAAAACGATGATATGATTACATGTACAATATAAAATCGAAGATGGATTTGGGTACTAACTTGGCAAAAAGGTCAGCGCAACAAAGAATTCATCGGGAACATTCCTTCGCAAAGAGATGTCATGTCATAGAAGTACTCGTTGCCACTACTACCACTCGACTCTGAAGAGCTATTAGGTGCATACAAACTTGCTCTCCGGAGCGAGTCATTGCATCACAAAGATGTATAATGATTTATGTCCCAAAACTTTATTATGATATCACGGGATTATTATCATCCTTCTGAAAATCTGAATTCAGAGAAGGGAGCATGCTCCACAAACGCGACTCGCAATTTTGCATTCTTCGGTCGTGACACAAACTGCTCCGGATGATTCCACCGAGTTCCTCCCGCAAGCCCTCCACCATGTCTCGCGGGGCAATAATTCATCCGACGTGCGAAGGTGCAACGAACTTAAAAGGGCGTTCTGTACGACGGAGTCGACCGTTTTACCACCACTATATCCGGAACAGGCGCGGAGAAATCAAGGCGGTTTTCAAGGCGCTGCTGAAGCGAATAACGGGCGGCGAGGCGGCCTCTGTGATCATGCCGAAAGCGATCAGGATTGAGACGGGTCCGGTTTCCGTCCTGCTATCGCTGTTCGAGCCCAAGTTGCTCCCCTTCAAGTCAATTTTCACGGCATCTACAACGTGAGCATGTTGTCGGATGTAGTTGGGACGACCGCACCATCCGCACAGACAATCTTCAATCAAATATTTCATCTCGTCATGATCATAGCCCTGGTGGAACACGCATCGGTGTTTAGCCACATGTCGGCGTTCAAGGTGCTCGAAGACTGCAAGAACATGATCGACGTCGTGCTTATAATGGAGAATGCGGAGTACTTCAAGCCCCATGCTGCTCGAGTGGGTGGATCTTGGGTGGGATGTTCAAGTTCGTGCCGGAGGAGGTGGAGTCTCGGTGCTCATGAAGTGCGCGACCAAGGCGAGGCAGAAGGCGATCATTGCGCAGATAAAGGCCCAATGAGCGAGTCTTGTGTGATCAATTATGAAGACGGGGACAACAATGAGGACGACGGGGAGATGTAGGAGACGCCGGAAGGAGTTGCCTTGAAGTATCTCATCCGCTTGTTTCCGCTCTGGAAGCGGAATAGCTTGAAGGAGACAGAATTGATATCAGTGGAGAATGTGTGATCCACGTTTGACAACATGTCAAACTCTGGATCGGAAGCAAGTCGCAACTTAGATATCTTTCATGACAACAAATCAGAATCAGATTTACGACCCTGCCACGAAATTACACGCTAAAGTGTCGACATAAATGATATCCTTCTCGAGTCCTTTCGACCACCACCGAATGCAGTTTTTTGTGAAACTCATGATCTACATCATCCGCGACCGAGGACGACGTCAGCTGATCCCACTGCTGAATCTCCTTTCTGATTTGGTGAATTTGTCGAGGATGATATACTGCGAGTCGGTGCCCAGAGGACTATATCGACATGATCGTCAGTCGACAGACGAGCCAAGTATACATTCCAGGAGTTTAAGAAGGACGTACGCCTGACGGGATCGCTCGTCTGCTTGTAAAGGATCGTAGGCAAATGGCAACGGCCGATTGACCATGTTGCCCTTGGCCCACTCCGTCCTCACTCCCCCAGGCTGGATCGAGATTACTTTGATGTTCCATTCTCGGAGGAGCTCCTTGTGAAGACCCTCGCTGAATCCTTCCAAGGCTATGAATGTAAAGTGCATTCAGACGAGGAACTATTATTGTCAGCGAGGAGAAACTGTCGAGGACGTACCGAACTTGCTTGCATTACGCGTTGAAGCCGCCGGTGGAGGAGATGTTGAGGACACGTCCAACAGGGATCTTGTTCTCGTGGAAATACTTTACGGCCTGGAGATGTGATGATGTAAGAACAAAAGGCTGATCAACCAGATCAGCGCAAAGTCCCGACAGATACGCACCTCGCGACTGATACGAACGGCACCCCAAAAGTTGACATCAAGCTGATAACGCGCGTCTTCGTCGCTAGCGCCCTCGACGACGCTGTTCAAGTCGTACCCGGCATTGTTGACAACCACGTCAACGCGGTCAAAGTGTCTGTGAACGTTTTCAAAGAGCAACTCAGTGCTGTGGGAGGGATTTCCGATGTCGTATTCGACGAGGAGGAGTTTGTCTGTGGGTAAAGCCACAGAGAGCGCGGAGACGCCGGCTTTGCGGGTGATGGAGGCGACAAGTTCGCCGGTTGCGATCACCTCCTTGACGAGGGCTTGACAGATGCCGGAAGAAATACCTGTGATTATTGGATGCACATTTTAGATTCGAAGGAGGAGAGCATTCAGGATACAAGTCCAACTCACTGAGGCAAACGCGAGAGCCCGACATTGTAGATGAAATCTAAGGGGGGTTGAGAGTCTCAGGACATTTTATCCGGTCCCGGTAAGACTTATCGTCAGACATTGATTATTGATTTCGCGAGCGATGCGCAAGTGAGAACTTGAAGGAGCCGCGAATCAATTAATCATGTGGCTGTTCGGCAGTAAAACGCTTTCGGTCGGCGATCAAATATTCACCCAACCACATAAGCAACCGTGGCAATGACTTGGACGAATTCAAGTCATGAGCTATTTACCTGGCTGCCTTGCGCTGCTATCCGATCATCGCTGATTTCTCGTAACGCAGTCGGGTGAGGGCGTGCACCAGCAACGTTGTCCGTTAAGGGACAAGGGTAAAGAAGTGATGCCAAACTGTTCCTTCATGTTACTGATAGGCTCATGTAGTACGGTCGGTGGGTACCACTACACTCGTCATAGTATTATAAGGGCTGTTCGGAAGGGAAATATTTTGGTGCGTAATGACGCTCCTTCTGCTATGCAAGAGTGAACCTGATTTCGAATTCGAACGAAGGGCATACACTGATCGTTGATCGGCTTCTGTCGTCCGGACTTATCTCTGATACCTTCTTTGATCAATTACAACAGAAGGATAGCGCGCTGCTCGCTGCATACGCTTTGGCCATTTGTTTGAAATACCGTGAGTGGATACTGTCGGGGGGCGGGATTTTCGTAGCTCAAAATCATACTAGCGGACATGAAAAAGTCGTTCCAACACAACCGTGACGAGTTCCGTCCGAAATCCATCTTGGCATGCCACAGGGAGCGTAAGGTAGTGGTGAGGCAGTGATGGCACACGTCCGGGTAAGACTGTATGTAGTCCTTGCGGTAGTCCTTGAATTCTTTCCTGCTACAGGACCCTTCAGGTTGCCCCTCTCCAACGGTCGGCAGGCTATTTTGATGATGCTATACTAGGTCAAGTCGAAAGTTTACGTTTTTGTATATCTTATGAAAAGTAACGCTCTACTACTCATTGGACATTTTGGCTTGACATGCTGATTTACCTGAGCCAGGTCACCTGCGTCAAGGCGAAATTAGACACAACATGAATGAGGTTCTAGGAAGGCAGGCAGAGAAGGCCAACGGAAGAACAGCCTGTCTGAATCGCTTTACAATGACCAGAACTTTAGTACGTGTGGAATGTCGACAAGTAGTAATTCAATGCTGAGCGCTGAGGCATCGCAGCCGACCGGCCGAATACCAATCCTCAAGAGCTTCTCGCAACGAGTATGGAACTGCTACGGCTGACTGGAAGACCAGAAGACAGGGGTTACGATGCTGACCGAGTTGGCTCATACGCGTAAGCATCGCTGGTATTGACTTGCCGAGAACTTTCGCTGATGTTTTATCATTCCGGCGGACGGAGCAGAAGTCGTCCAACATCCCATACCCACAATCATCGAGATAATTCTCCCGGATAATTATCAACCTATCCATCCTCCGCCTCCAAGCCCATCTCCCATGTCGCCAACCTCGATCAGCGAAGGTCCCAGTCAGACGGTTCCAATAGCGATCAATATAGAACCCGCAAAAACTCTGAGACTTTGACTGGCTTCAAGAATCATGGGACCCACGTGCGTGCTACACTAATCAGAACGCGTTTTTTTTTGTCTCGAATGGACGGCGTTGAAACTGATGTTTGTCTTTGCAGAGTCTACAGGAATTTATACGCGGCACGGAGCAATACCGCGATTTGAGGCGTATACACCTTTCGCAAACACTTCTCGCCGACAAGGAGAAAGCGCCGTGGCGCGTCTACACTCCCACCAAATGTAAGTTGACTGTTATCCCTTCTTTCATCATATCATTGACTCCAGTATGTATAATATAATATAATCTACAGCCGACGTGACCATATTGGGAAAGCTGATCGAGATCGTCGACGTAGAGCTGTCGGAAGAGGGGATCAGAGATTTGCTGCCGCCTAGCATTAGTGTTCAACACTGACCGCGATGGTTGTTCTGGCCGTTGGCGCGCCAATCTATCTATCTGTTGAGTACGTGATTGCATAGGTTCCTTATTTGTATGGTGATACTGATATGAACGGATGTTTAGTATGGGCCGACGGTCACGCAATGGAAGGCACAACGGAACCGGATTTATTAGGATGGTCTGACGGGGCTAACGACGGTATCGCTCTGCATTTCTGAACCCAGGCTGTCAATAGAAAGGCGAAGGCGACAGGACGAAAGTGGTGTAGGCTCGGTCGAGAGAGTAACCAACGCGAGCCAGACGGGTTACTACAAGGGTTTCTCAATTGTTCGGTGAACTCGGAGGTGCAGCACTATCTTTATCCTATTTAATCACCTAAGTTCTTTGTCGAACGGAAAATATCACAGACACGGTATGCACTTCGTGTCGATTCTTTCAGTGCTCCAAGTCGTTCCTTAGTCCAGGGCACATTCCCTCGTATTTGTGATCAAGGGTCCAATCAGAGGGTGGATGGATGGGAAGCGAGTCACTGGACTATTTTGGACAATAAACTTGGTCTTGTCTCACAACATATGCAGGGCGTCACTTTGACCATGACCACTGAGTGACCTTGCAGCATGGACAAACGTCCTTTGTCAAGTTATGTTGGAGTCGATGGATTGTTATGCGAAAAAAAGGAAAACATAACAAGCCTAGAGAATCCTTTATCGATTATCACTGATTCGGTAACCTTCCCTGTGTGTCGCGTAGTAGGGTTTTCTTAAAGTTTTGTGTCGCATGCCCTCTAGTCCAGCCTGTCTCAGAAGCATTTCGCAAATGAGCATCTATGACAAACGCAGGTTCTCAGCGCGCACGCATACACATCTTCTGTTCATCACTAGGCTGGCCGCGTATTAAATGACCTTCGGGGGGACCTACAGGGGATGGAAAAGGGCTCACCAAAAGAGCGCCGTTGGATGGTGGAGGACTCGGACGCACACTGTGGTTGCCGTCACTGGTTGGTCGCGTCTTCTGTGGGCCTAAGTGTTTGCACCCAGCCACAAGCTGTTACAACCCTGAACGTTTGAACCTGCGGGGACATTTCTAGCCTGTACAAATCCACATACACGACGCCGTTTGCCGTCTGCCGCCTTTCCTCGCCAACTTCAAGTTGCGTTCCACGCGCAGTCCAACTCCTGTCATGGCCACAGAAGCTACCAATACCCCCGCCTCACCTCCTGTTGAGGATGCCACACGACTGGAAAGAACCTCGTCGTCTGCATTGATGGCACGTCAAACCAATTCAGTCGCAGTGTTTGTTTAGTCTCTTTGTCTAGCGCTTCTTTCTGGGCTCACTCCAATGGTTAGAATGCCAATGTGGTGAAACTACTATTTAACACTATTGATCTTGAAAACGATCAAGCCAAAGCAGCTTGCGTGTTATTACAGCGGGATTGGGACGAGTACAAAATCGCAAGCACTTATGGACCGTATGAAGGAAGTGGTCTCCGAGACTCCGACACATTTGTTACTATGGCAGTTGCATGGTTCGCGTCTCTTATTATATCCATCTACCTTGTATCAAAACTTCTTTGTGGACAAAAACATCGAAGATGCGTATGGCTGGCTAGCAGAAAAGTATGAAGAAGGGATCACATATTCCTCTTTGGTACGTCGGGCCTCTCTTCATCGTTTGCGTAGTTGATGATACTAGTTCTGTCTCAGGGTTCTCTCGAGGAGCATATCAAGTACGGCCTCTTGCGGGGATGGATTGATAAGGACACGGACGGAGAGATAGATTGCCATGTGAGTAGCTGTCCGGCGTCTGGAACACACTTGACGTAGAGGAAACGGTAGGGCCTATGAATACTACGAAACAGTTCGACCAGGGAAGCCCGAGGCGAGGCATTTCGCTAGGAGATTCGAGAAAACATTTTGCTGGGACGACCTGATAGTCCATTTCATCGGAGTATGGTAACCCTACCTTCTTTCCTCAAGTCGAACCATGCCTGAAACTTGTCTTGTTTAGGGATACGGTCTCTTCCGTAGGACTTTCAAGAGGGGATGTCTCGCTTCCGATGTCGTCACCTGCGCGCTATATCCGACACGCACTTGCTCTGGACGAACGTAGGGTCAAATTCATACCAGAATATTTTCGCGAAACGAGTTTCAACTCTGCTGAGGATGCCCTTGACGTTCAGTGTGTTGTTGAGTGCGCTGATTTTCCAGTCCTTTGCCTCAATCATTATAGGAAGTTGTTTTCAGGTGTCGGTAACGGTATTGGACACGTCTGGGGCTTCAAGCTTCAAGAGCATTCAAGGTACGCTGTTTCGCAATTTGCTCTGCCACAAACGTTAATGAACCATTGTAGTATGCAACCGAGGAGATGATGGAATTTTCTTTTCGTGTACGCGGCCGCAACACCGTGTTTGAACTCAGAGGCAAACAATGCAATGTCGATGTTTGTTTCAATCCTCGACGGTAATGACTCTCTGAATCAAAGGAGGGCAACACCGTCGAACGCACTGGTCAAATCGTCAACGACCCTATTGGCCGTAGTGCAATATAATGTGTGTTTCATCGATACCAACCTCATTGCCTAGACCTTATCATCTACGACTCGGACCCGTCCAAGCGGGCAGTTGCATGTCGTCAGATGCCACTCCTGTTTTGTTGTCTCTCCGGTGGTGACGTTCAGCACCTTCGTTCACGCTGTTAGACAGTGTGGACTTGGATATTCTACCAATCTCGGGTCCAGAATGAGTCACGGCAATATGATAGTGACTAGTGTTGATTGTGGTGAGTGCTTAACTCATCCTCTCCGTCGACTTCAAGGTCGTCACAACTGGTAGCAGCGATGTCGACGACGACTATTTGCTTTAGAAGGAAGTCCGAGTCAATACCCACTGCGGGTTGTCCAGTGTCCTCTACCTACCACACCATCACCCCTGTCCCATCAACTCACCAGCCGCCGTGCTCGGACCCGGGGCTCACCATGCCTTCAAGCAGACCAGACCGACCCCAACAGCTGGGCGGTACTTCCCCAGTGCCAGCGCAATGTGCGCTATCAGCGTGACAAAGTCGCAAAAGGATACCTGGAAAGAAGTGGAAGGTCAGACACTGAGTCAGTCGCCCGAAATCGGCCTGGGCACCTTGCTGAGAGAGTGGCCCGAAGATTGGTTGGTCACGAGAACCGTCGAAGGTTCGGAGTACAGCAGTGCAGTCGCGAGGTCATTGCCTGGAATTCCTTGAATTGTGAGTGTCGAGTCAGCTCTCGAACCCAGTCACTTCATACCATACTCACTGCTCGTTCCTTTTTTTTTTCTTTCTCAACGCACAACTACAGGTCCGACAAAGCCCATTTTCTCGCCGCCTACCCTGAGTCAGAGAGAGGGATCACTGCTCTCCCGGACATGATGAAATCCGCACCTGATCGCCACGCAGCCGAGGGACTGATCCACCTGGCATGAGAAGCGGGCGGGGTCGTGTCGCCGTTAAAACATTCAACGAGTTACGAATCCCAAAAGGTATATATTCCCAAATGTTGTTGACGAGCTGCTTAAACCGCTGCTAACACGACAACAGCCAACGCGATAGTCTCTTTCGTGGAACCTAGGATCCACGAACTGGCGAAGAAGCGTGGCAGAACAATCGGCCCTCTCGCTGTCGAAATATGGTTTGCCCTTCACGATCCCAACATTTCGCCACGTAGGCCGTGTGTCTTTTGGACTTGAATTTCCTTGTTTGAATTCGCGTTCAAAGAAAACTGTCTCTTCCCGGTGCACGCTTTCCTGAAAATATCGCTAGCATCTTGGTCCGCACGAACTTCAATATACACAGTTTGGTGGACAAACAAGGCAGCGGTACAGCTCCCGGGTTGTCTCGTATCATTGAAAATTCGGAGGGTGCCCGGACGACTCCTTCTGTTGTTGCCTTCACAAAGCATGGAGAACGGCTCGTCGGTCTCCCTGCTAAGCGGCAAGCAGTTGTCAACGCGCATAACACCGTTTTCGGCTTCAAGCGGCTGATCGGTCGCCAGTTCAAGGACAAGGAGGTTCAGGACGACATGAAGCACTGGTAAGTAGTACATACATAATCGGGAGCTCGTTTGTTTTCTTAACCGTCGACGTCTAGGCCTTTCCAAGTTATCGCTAAAAGTGATGGTCGTCCGGCGGTCCGAGTTGAAAATGGCGACAAGACGCAGGAATTCGTGAGTGGATGTGCCTCTGGTTATTCAACGTATTGACACCGTTGAAAGTCGGCGGAAGAGCTATCATCTATGGTACTCACGAAGATGAAGGAGACTGCCAAGCAGCACCTCAACAAGAAAATCAAGTACGTTTTATTATGGGATATTACTAGGCTAGCATTGATTCGATTAACTCAGTCATGCGGTGGTTACTGTACCCGCTTACTTCAATGATGCACAACGACAGGCTACCGAGAACGCTGGTCAAATCGCCGGTCTGGATGTGTTCCGTGTTATCAATGAACCCACGGCTGCTGCCCTTGCTTATGGTCTCGACCGCGCGGATTCATCCATTATCGCCGTTTACGATCTTGGTGGTGGTACTTTTGATATCTCGATATTGGAGATGCAGAAGGGTGTCTTCGAGGTCAAGTCGACCAACGGTGACACTCACCTTGGCGGAGAGGACTTTGACGTCACTCACATTGGTCGAATTCGTCTTGAGGGAGTTCCAGAAGGTGGGAGGCGCAGTGCACTGATGCAGGCTCAAGTTACGACAGCCTGCCAAGACTGTCTTCAAATCGACTGCAATTATGTTCGTGGAAACGTTACCTGAGGTATATAAAATCATAGTTTGACACTGTCCGGCCAGCTGATCTGTGAATGCATCAGCACCACACTGTACGCAACGTCTCAGCTGGACGTTCGTTCTGTAAGAATCAGAATCTGTAGAATTGAAAGCAGTCGGCATAAGCAAACACTGAATGATTCAAGTTGGATAACGGAAATGCATTCCAGGTAATAGTGGCATATTCAGTTCTGAACGCGACTGTGACATATAGTAACGAGGAATTGATATTTTCTGTTCTGTTTAGAAACACGGGGACTGTGCCCGTTAGTCGACGACACTGGCCCCTCGACATTCCTGATCCGAGTCTCAGGCGGAGTTCTACCTCCACTTCCATGGGCGGTCACTCAAGCAAGTCGCCGACCCATCCACCTATTCACTTCATCGTAGGGAAGAGTGTGGCGACCGTTTTCCAAATTCTTGGTTAGCACCACCGATGTGACCCTCGTTCCACGCCCTACATAAATACTTAGGTTGGGGGTGCCGTGAACTTTCTCCCGCCGGGGACCGTAACGCTAACGTGTTCCCGACGGGCCAGAGGGAAGCGCCAGTTTTAGCCCGATATTCGAAACAAACAGACGGTTAAGAGTAAGTATTGGATCTGGTATAAGCATCATTGATGTGACGCGGCTATGCGTTTCCACGGCCCCGGAGATAGTCAATCTAGCTAAATGGTAATATTATGTATTGCCAAGTATGTCTGGCGACCTGTGGGTGTCACTCGGGCCCTCTGTGCAGCGGAGGTTAGTCCCAAATCTGCCATTAAACCATATTCGAACTCACCAAACACCCAACTCACACATTGCATTCAGGCGTTGTCACCTTGGCGAGAAGTACCAGCTAAGATAGTAATCCTTCAAAACTGGAGCGATTCTTCTGATTGGTCGATAAACGTTCATGTTTAGGTTCAACGGGCCTAAATTTCGGGGTGTCCTGCCTCTATAAACATGAGTCGTTGTTCCGCCGCCAACAAGAAGGCATGCTCCGCCAGCGCTTCGTGTCCACTGTCCAGTGTCCACTGACAGAATATGTACTGCCACCCAAAATGCACTCTCAAAGTAAGTGAGCACTTACTCTTGATCTCGCTCCTAGGCTTCCAAACCCTACTACAACGGGTGAGCAATCCCTGAAGTGGATCTTCAAATATGGGCTAAAGAAAATGCAGACTTGCACTGCCATTTCAGTGATACGTTACTAACCAACCAGGAAGTTCGCTCGGCAGGATCAGTGTCGTAGTATTACGGATCGAACCATCAAATAGGGTGTCATTGGTATACTGATCTAGGAACCTACAAGCTCGCTAACGTTCAAGCGCATCCTTGGTAGGGGCGGGTGAATAGAGAGGCTGTGGATTGAGACTATTATGCATGTAGGAGTGGCTCACTGTGTGCTAATTAATGCCATTGCACTTTCCGACGCCAACGGTGTGTTCTTCCGCTGAAAGACGTTGGGCCTTCGAGGCACAATCCTCCAAGCAGGTACCATTCTCGTTAGGTATGGTCAGGTGAAGCTCAATTTCAGTTTTGCAAACGTATGGTCCTGTGATCGAGATCAAAAGGTCAAGAGTAAGTAGAAAGAATTGTTGTGTGATCGCGGTGCCTGGTTGCCCTAACCCTATTGTTAGGGGTCTTGAAAATAGGAAACTTTCTTCTCACACTGGGTTTTTTCACCCAAGGCCATCATGATGGCTCCGAGAAACCAAACTGCCGTTGGCGGGAAGAATTGGACCGTGATAACTGTGATAGCGGGACTCGGAGAGCCTCAACGTTCCGAGTCGTCGTTCGAATTCCGTCCACGCGAATCGGGGACCTTGAATGCGAGTCTTCAGCGATACCTTGCTGGGCGCAGCGGCCCAAGGTGCCAACAGTGTCGAAGGCCTCTACTCCCTTATCCAGAGACGCATTCCAGCTCATAACCAGTCCTTCAACTTTATCTGGTCGCAAGATGACAGCGTCCTCGATACCTTTACCTTGAGCGATGCACACTGGCACTCGCAAGGAGAGGGAGATGCTCAGATCAACATCCAGTGCACCTCAATCAGCGCATGCGCGCGTGGCTTGTACACGTAGGTTTTTCTGTCCCTCTCCTCTTCCCACCTGTACTGAAGTACGACGCCTTCGTCGCAAACAGCTACCTCACTGATTATGGTGGTGTCGACATCTGGTGGACCGGTTCTAGACTCGACAACCTTCCCGCAAAGCTACCATCTGTCGGGATGCCCGTGACACAGAGCACCGTTGTCAAATACCGCTATTTCTTCAACACGGTCACATTCAGCTACACAACCGCGTTCTACTCCTTGCTTTTTGACTGGATGGCGCTCCGCGGCGTCAACCTCCCCCTCGCATGGGTCGGCTATGAATACACCCTCATCCAAGTATTCCGAGAAGCAGGACTCAACGACTCGGACATCTTCAACTTCTTGTCAGGTCCACCGTTCCAAGCCTGGAACCGCTTCGGGAACATCCAGGGCAGCTGGGGCGGCGAGCTACCGATGCAATGGGTCAACGATCAGTTCAACCTCCAGCAACAGCTCATCCCACGCATGGTCGAACTCAGGATGACCAGTCTGGTATATCTCTTAGCCAAGACCGGATGGCCGTCCAACGAATCCGTGAGGCGGCAGAGAAGGCCAAGATCGAACTTTCGTCGACTACCCAGACGGAGATCAACTTACCGTTCATCGCCGCTGATGCATCAGGTCCCAAGCACATCAACTTGAAACTCAACAGAGCAAATTTCGAGAACCTCGTTGGCGGCCTCGTCAACCGTACGGTCGACCCTTGCAAAAAGGCCCTCAGTGACGCCGGTATCAAGGCTAGCGAGGTCAACGAAGTAATCTTGGTCGGTGGTATGACTCGCATGCCGAAGGTCGGAGAAACGGTGAAGAGCATTTTTGGTCGGGAGCCCAGCAAGGGTGTAAACCCTGACGGGGCAGTTGCTATCGGGGCATCTATCCACGGTGGGGTGCTTGCTGGCAACGTTACAGACATCTTGCTGCTCGACGTAACACCATTGTCACTCGGCATTGAGACCCTCGGTGGGATCATGACGAAACTTATCAATCGCAACACCACCATTCCCACCAAGAAGTCTCAGACGTTTTCGACAGCTGCTGATGGTCAGACCGCAATCGAGGTGAAAATTTATCAAGGAGAACGTGAGTTGGTCCGGGAAAACAAACTCTTGGGTAACTTCAACCTCGTCGGCATCCCCCTGCACCCAAGGGCGTTCCCCAAATTGAGATCACTTTCGACATCGATGCTGGTCTGCTTAAATAATCTGCTTTTATCTGATGTTTCGCTGACCCGCTTCATAGACGGTATCGTCAATGTTTCTGCCAAGGACAAAGCCACTGCGAAGGATCGATCGATGACAATCGCCTCCTCATCAGGTCTCAGCGACAAAGACATCGAGCGCATGATCTCTGATGCTGAACAATACGCCGAGTCCGACAAGGAACGTCGTGCTCTTATTGAGGAAGCAAACAAGGGCGAATCTGTTTGTTCCGACACGGAGAAAGGTTCGTTCGTAGGTTCAAAGCGTTGCACCTGCTTAACAGTTTCTTTATTAGCGATGAACGAGTTCATGGACCAGCTTGACGCTGCAGAGAAGGACAAAGTCACCAAACTAGTAGCGCAACTCCGTGAATTGGCAGCTAAAGGTCACACTGGTGACGCGTCAGTTACTGCGGACGAGATTCGAGAGAAGATCAATGAGACACAACAAGCTTCGCTTGGACTCTTCCAAAAGGTTTACGAAAGCGCAACTGAGCCATCATCGGAGAACAAGGAAGAAAAGAAGGAAGAAAAGAAGGATTAAATTGTCGGTGTTCTTGTTTTCGACTTGCTGATCTCGTCCTTGATCTGAGACGCCGTGGCTACTTTGCCGTCCCTTCGTTTGCATCAACTCACATTCTATCCGTACATGACATCGCATTACATAGATTATGATATAAGTACCACACCACTCATACTATTACGTCGTGTTTGTTGTCCACCATAACCTCCTCTTTATGCATTAGAGCAACGCCCCGCTCAATCGATATACATTGCATTTCTGTCAATGAGTACTGCAGTACTGCCTAATTACTTGTGTACAAATAACTGCAAACGCCGGAATTCAATATGCAACGTTCACAACTGCGCCTAAGTTGCTGCCACTGTGTGTAGTATGGCTTTCTGAGACCCTGACTTCCATCCTGGGACTCAGTAAGTGAACTTTGGCGTTAGTATTTCTACCCAGACTTGCCCATAGCACAACCGAATCAGACGCAGAAACTCGAGGAAGAACACGAAAAGCTCATCGAAAATTTGACAAAGGTAGCTCAGAAGGGGAATCCTGGAGCGCGTGTATCTAGCAAAACCCGTCGGTGCTCAGTGGAACAGCACAAGCAATTTGTTTGTCGTTTGAATAGGCATCGACGATGCAGGAAACTCGGTCAGCTGGGTTAGGGTTTTCGATGTAATTCCTGGGCCACCTCTAATCGTGCGACGTGTTGCAGGGCCTGATCAGTCGATTTCCGGTCTTGAGAGCCCATATGTATGTATACCATCTTGTCTGTCGACCCGGTCGCCATGTATGTTCTCATGAAGCAAAATGACCATCACGCACACAAGCTTCGATCATACACCGTGACCATGCCCTTGAACTCGACCACCTTTCTGTGGTTCGACGCATTCCACACCTTCACTCTGCCCCAACTCGCCCCATTCGCGATCCACTTTCCGTTTTTTGATACCATGATGCATTGCCGCTCTTTTCCCGCGCGCCGGTTAGTACCTCCATCGATCGATCAAATTTCAAACGTCGATATTGACAAATCATACTAGTCGCATGTTAGTACGTGTGCATTTGATCTCTGCATTGGTCAAACAATACCGACTTTTCTCACATATTTAGCTCCAGGCGCATGACTGAACTGTTTTGGAGATGGTCAAATTTATACAATGCGGGGGCACGTAACTTCCTATTCTTGATGAAACCCCGTACGGATCGTTCACCGTTCTTTCTTCAACAAGGGCGTAGACATTGCAGAGTACAGCGTGCAGTTAACGCAAAGCGTACGCAGCTTCTAGGCAAACTAAACCGACCTGGCAGCGTCACAGTCTGCGATACTCAGCCTATTTTCAATATTCTTATGCTCTTTGCAGACGTTTGGCTTTGTGAACGTCATCGGGTAGTGTGCTGCGTACTCCCATGAGTACTTATCAGGTGGAAGGATGTGCCCCGGTGTCCAGCTACTTGTGAGTTATCTAGACGTCTCGGGTAGGACACTTCCAGCTGACAGCACAACCAGTTGGCTGAACTCGTTCCACCCGTTGTTTACTGTCCACGAGTGAGTGCTTCGAAGTGTTTTCTATATTCGGGTCACTACAGTTCTGTTGCTAGCATTTTGGCCCAAGCGAGTTCTAACGCCAAGCGGCGGTCTTCAATCAAGTGTAGTTCCTAGTGAACTTGACTGATTTGCTACTGAGGGCGGCGTCAACGAGGACGAGAAGGCCCCCTCGCTGACGAAAGTTCGGAAGTGGTATCTGTGTGGGTCTGGTCGACGACGCGCTCGTTATCGAGATCGTCTGGTAGCCAAGTTGTACAGGCGGGGCAATCGAGGAATGGATGTGCATTGCGCGCTGCACAACTCCCGTTAAATAGTTGCGGGGCGTCGGCAATTGGGCTGAGCTTCCGCTGCAAGCAAGTCCTTAATCTGTTTCACATTGCGCCAGTCCAAAATTCAAATAGTCGCTGATACTTTGCAGTGGCGGTGAGTCAATGAGACAGGCAGCTCGTAACTCAGTGATTTAGTGCCCAAATCCGAGATCCAGAGGTTTTGTTTCACGGTCAAACTGTCTCACCCGTGTAATTTTGATGCACCAAGAATTGCATTCTCGCAGACATTTATTACCTCGGCATATTATTTTAGGGCCCTGTTAAAACTACACTGCATACTATTATACTGTTCATGCCGCTATTTCTCTTGTCTATCTTATTCTATGTATTCTGGAAGATTACCGCTAACTGGGCATTATGTCAGGTTTTTCCGAGGTCACGAAGCACTTTTCTTTTACGTATACTATCCCGTACAGTGACTTCGGCAGTCATGTTGGTTCGGCAGTCACACATAGTCACACCACCAGAAAGGCACATGTTACGCGGCAACCGTGACGATTCAGCGTGACTACAACTGTTTTTACATCTTCCTCATTTCTGCTTCGTTTGAACCCGTTTGAGCTCGGAAACCTTCAGAATACATAGTAGATCTAATGTAGCGGTTTGGATGATGCGAAATGTGTGCATAATTGTGTATTCTATGGAAGTGCCGAACCAGCATGACTGCCGAAGTCACTGTACGGGATAGTATGCTTTCCTTTTTTGTGTCAACTCACCGGCGTACACAAGCGGCATTCCCAAGTATAGGCAAAAGAGACTTACATAACGAGTAAAAGAGCTTTGCAATTTGTATCATATCACTCCCACTGGCACTGCCGTGTCCGAGTCGCTGAGCGCCTCTCCCATGCACAAGTAGCAGTTACTGGCGCTACTAGTAATCTCAGCACCACGATGATGTCTCAGCTATTTTCGCAAGAGTGCGTGGGCTGCGGGCGTACCTTCCATGATATTGGGGCTTTCACGAAGCATGGGAAACAATGCTTGAGGGGCAAGAAGAGACTTGCTAGTGCCCTCGGGCGTGCGAAGGAGTTATACGCAGGCAAGAGACGTTGTTTGCCGGTGCGACAATCAGATCATTCCATCGACGAAGTCGGCCAGGAGAGCATAGACTCGGAGCAAACTCAAGACGCAGTACAGGAGCCATATGCCTGTGCCAGCGGACAAAAGGTGTTGTGGACTCAGGGGAAAAAATAGCATTTGGTAACTAAATCTTTGCCATAGACCGACTTGGAGAGTGTCCCGGTTGCTCCATCGATAATAGTCCCAGAGCATGACTCGCTACCATTATCGCTGCGCAGGACCCGCCGACAGAATCGGGCACTCCCTCTACGGTTTAGGGATATGCTACCCGAGCCGCCTATGCCCTTGCCTCCGTCAGGTACTGAGGCTGGGTACTCCATCCCCACTGAACCTCCCACTCCGACCGCCTCAATACCATCCGCTGAGTCAGAGACGCCACCAGTTCCGAATGAAATGCCAAGGCCGCGCTCTACCTTTAGCACCCAGGCAAATTCCTTTAGTTTATTCCGCATATACGACAAAGAAACACTTCCTCAATATGACCCTGCCTCGGATCTCTCACATAACAATCCACCGCGAGTGGCTCAGCGCGTTACATTGGATCGATCCTCAAACAATGACAACCCATTCTATCCCTATCCAAACGAGACCTCTTTACGTCTTGGTGATTGGTATTGGAACCACGGGTCCCAACTATCGAATAGGACCTTCAACAACCTTCTGCAGATTGTTGGAAGCTCCGAGTTTCGCCCAGAGGACATACGGGATACGAATTGGAGGGATATTAACAGAGAGTTGGGGAACCCGGATTCCCCAGATTCAGAGGAGTGGCTGAATGTTGCTGCTGGTTGGAAGCATACCATGGCCACCATATCCGTTCCCTTTCCTCGGCGTTCACTTCATCCAGGGCCAAAGGATTACTCCACAGACTTTTACTGCCGCTCCCTAGTGTCAATTATACGCGAGACGGTTCTGGATCCCAACCATCACGAGCTCTTCCACTATGAACCGTATGAATTACGGTGGCATCCTCCACACAAGCCGCATGCTATCAGAGTGCACGGCGAACTATTTACTTCGAAGTCTTTCCTCGACGCACACCTCAACCTGCAAGCATCGCCTCCTGAGCCCGGTTGCAACTTACCGCGTCGCATAATTGCACTTATGTTTTGGTCCGATGCGACCCAACTTACGACCTTTGGCGATGCAAAATTGTGGCCAATGTATGTGTTCTTTGGGAACGAATCCAAGTATCAGCGTGGACAACCATCTACTCATCTCTGTATCCATGGGGCCTATCTACAGGCGGTAAAACCATCATTCTGATATGTTCTGGAACCGTTTATTTACTGAATTTTGGATTTAGTTGCCGGATAATTTCAAAGATTTCGTACTAGAGAACTCTGGCAGCAAATTGCCTAACGGATCCTTCTTCACGCACTGTCATCGTGAATTATTCCATGCACAGTGGCAAGTGTTACTCGACGATGAGTTTGTTCAGGCGTATGAACATGGAATCGTGCTCACTTGTTGTGATGATGTTAACCGACGACTGTTTCCGAGAATATTTACTTATTCGGCAGATTATCCGGAGAAGTACGCAAGAGTCATTCGACAATTAGATATGACTTACTGGACTGATGACTAGCCAACAGGGTTTTAATCGCAAATACACGCAATCTAGGCGCGTGCCCATGTCCGCGGTGCCTTGTACCCAAAGATCGACTGCACTGTTTGGCGTCTCAAAAGGACATGCTACAGCGCCGCTTGTTGGCTCGCAATGATACTGAAGAGCGACGCAAGAAGGTCATCGACGCTCGCCAGTTCATCTATAAACAGCAATACGTTGTCAACACTCCGCAGGTTGAAGCATTACTCAAGGACGAATCATTAGTTCCAACGAAGGTACGTGGTACGGATTAAGACAAAAATGAGCTGGAACTTATTATGAGTTCGGAACAGAATGCGTTCTCCGAACGACTTAGCCATACCGGTTTTGATTTCTTTCTTATGCTTGTTGTTGATCTATTGCACGAGTTCGAACTCGGGGTCTGGAAGGCTGTGTTTATTCATTTATTGCGAATTTTAGATAGTCTCAAAGGAGATGTACTTTCTGAACTTGATCGTTGGTGAGAATGCATCACTCTTCTGTCTGCGGGTTAAACTGACTGTATAACGGCAGCTATCGCCAAATTCCTACCTTCGGTCGCAGTACAATCCGTCGCTTCAGAAGGAACGTTTCTGAATTGAAGAGGATGGCTGCACGTGACTTCGAGGACTTGTTACAGGTGATCCCCTGGCTGTTTTCATCTTTCCCGAGTATTTTCTGACTCTACGTCATACATCACAGTGTGCTATCCCTGTGTTTGAATATCTCCTGCCACAACCTCATTGTGGTCCAGTCATTAAGCTTTTGTTCTTGCTTGCGCATTGGCACGGGCTCGCGAAATTGAGGATGCACACAGAAGAGACTCTTGATATTCTGGAAATGGTCACCAGCCAGCTTGGTCGTGAGCTTCGAAATTTTGTAGGGGAAACGTGCATGGACTTTGCAACCAAAGAACTTCGCCGTGAAGCAGAATCTCGCAGAAGGCGGCAGGTACATGAGGGTATCGGTGGTGCAAGTCAGGCAAGAGCTCTGGTCAACGTGAATGACCGTCGCCCGAAGGTTCTCAATCTCAGTACTTACAAACTTCACGCACTCGGTGATTATGCTGCACAAATCCGGCTGTACGGGACTACAGACTCTTACTCGACACAAATTGTGCGTCACTTTTTCCATGTTCTATGATCATACTTGAGACTCATTGTAGTTTTAGGGTGAACTGGAACATCGCACGAGTAAGGGACGTTTTGCTAGAACAAGCCGCAAAGCGTTCGTGCCTCAGCTAGCCTCAATCGAGCGTCGACAAGCCCGCATCCGGCGCATTCGTGCACAGAGGGACATGCTACAAAAAGAAGATCCAACCCCGAACGCACCGGAGCAGCACCACGTCATAGGGAAGTCTCAAAATTTTCCCGAAGATATTACAACATTCGTGCAAAGAAATTCTGATGATCCGGCTGCGAAGGTAGGTACTCGTACCCTTTTCAGAGTTCACAATAAATGGTGATTAATAGGATTTCGTGCTCAAACTAAAGTCGCATCTGTTGCCTCGTATCCTCGAGCTTCACACGGAGAACTTCCACAGTAATCTTCCACCAAGTGACGGATCTGTGGGCGACAATCCTGAAGCCTCACCTTCTCATGTTCATCACGTGGTTTTAAAGGGAAACCGAATCTACAGACACCCCTTACTTCGCCTTAATCATACAACATACGATCTTCGACGCGAGAACGAATCCATCAACCCACGTACAGACCATCGAGATGTCATGTTGTTGACACGTGCAGAAGGATCTGGAGGTCATCCCTTTTGCTACGCTCGTGTTCTGGGCATATATCATGCTAACGTCATCTACACCGGGCCCGAGTTGCAGGATTACCGACCGCGACGACTTGAATTTCTATGGGTCCGGTGGTTTAAGCTGTTAGACCAATCGGCTGGCTGGGAACACTGTACCCTCGACAAAGCAGAATTCTTGGCCATGGATCAGACACATGCGTTCGGTTTTATCGACCCTGCGGACGTACTCAGATGTTGCCATCTCATTCCATCTTTTGTGGATGGGAAGCTCCATCCTGATGGGCATGCAGTGTCCCGCAATGTGCGCGACTCGGAGGACTGGAAATATTATTACATCAATCGGTAGAGATGACCTTTCTTACATTCTTGCTCACAATCTGAAATTTCCCGTTACTAGGTTTGCTGACCGCGACATGGTCATGCGCTATCATTGGGGCCTTGGTATTGGCCACGTGTATGCATATTCAAGGCACAGTGAAAGTACTAACGAAGTAGATGGTGATATTCAAACCCGGGATATGGTCGCCTTCGAGTCCGAGTCAGGCTCCGCAGATGCCGATCATGATGAACCGGGTCCAGGTGATCAGCTTGACAGCTCCGAAGGTCAGGATGGTGATGCATCATCAATACTAGAGTCAGACAACTTCAATACCGATGAGGACGACACACCCGACCTACACTCTGACTCGGACCTGGAGGTTCTCGCAGATGCCACGTATGAGTCGGACGGGAGCGGTATGGAGGATTCCGATAGTGGTGACTACAGGTTCTAGTAGGTAATTTGGGTCTTCACACTTGCAGGATTTTTCTTTCTTTCCTCGTGTGTACTGTGTACTAGCTACGTTGCCTGTCCCATACGGGGATAGTTACATAAAGAGACTCTATAATTCTCAGCTCCGGCCGTTGTACATACATACTATAAGCCATGTAGTACGCCTACCAGTGCTACTAAGTGCACGCTGTCTACAACTTTCCGACTCGGAAACCCCAGGGATTATCTCGTTTCCATCTCGCCATCAAACGCGGCATGGAATTCTGTCGTCCAGTAGTTTCCATACTCCTCTCATTCCACGCACCAGTCTCGACGTTTTGACCCCCCGAAGATTCGAGTTTACACTAGTATTCCAATAGAGGAAGTGGTGCGTGTCACGACTCACTATGCATGCTCGGTTGCAAGCCGAAACGTCTTTCAACAGCCTTCACCACCCTGGCTAGCGCAGAGCCGAGCAAGATCCAAGATTGCCCCTGCGGACCGCGATGTTCTTCCGCCAACCCAGTCAATCCTCTTTGACTCCCCCGGTTGCATCGGCTCTATGATGTTCACGGAAACCACGCTTCTCATCTCCGGTCACTCGCTTGCCACTGAGAGGCATCCAAAGGATGAGAGCGCTATTGTTTTGGCACAGGTCTCGTGTCCCCCATTTCGTCAGCCCACGCCCATTGCATTGTCAGACGGCTTTCCGTGACCCTTTCCAAACGAAAATCCACCTCTAGACCCCCTCCAAGATCTATACTCTCCACGCAGCTCAACAACACACTTCGACATCTACATTCTTCGACCAAACGCGTCTTTGGACTGTCTTCTCCTGCATTCATCTCAACGATTCCAACTCTCCCAACTGTGATTAAAGTCACATCAAAGCTGCCATTTAATCTTCGCTCATTCTTGAGGGAGCCACGCGTCGCAAAGTAGACTTTGTTGGACTTAGAGCAGGGTAGTTCTGTGAACGGTATGTCCCGACAATAGGTGGTTCCAACGCGGAATGCATCTGATAATGTGCAGCTTCAAATGGATGGAAGGCAACGACTCCGTGACTCGGTCTGGCTATCATTCGGCGCCTGTAACACGGTCGAGGATGGCGTTCGTGTGGCAGAGAAGGAGCAGAAGCGATTGGGTACCGATGCCATTGAGGATGCGCAATCGGAGACGACGCGACCAAGTATACGTACACGGATACCTACGGCCATGATCAGTGGTGGGTGTACAACGTCTCGAATTTCATAATGGCGACCACGGCGATCTGGCTAGTGGGGCAGAATCTGATGGGTGCTTTTGCTTTCTTCGCCGCTGACGCTCGCCTGTCCCGGATCAGTATCTCAGAGTGCGTTGACGGCCGAGAGCTTTACGGCGGTGGTGCTGAATGCGATGCACAAGTCTGTGGTGAATCAGGCAGAGTGGCAGGGGATGTTATTGGATATGTCGGATTGGTACTCGGTCGCTTCTCTGCCTAAGGTTACGAACATTAATAGGCATGTTCGACTAGTGGTGTCGTTGGCTTCAAGTTTTGGCTGACAATTAAAAGTTCGACAGGACTTGGGTCACCGGTAGGACTGGAGCATGTTTGACCCTGCGCGCTGTTGGTACCGCACCCTTAGCAAGTCATAGAAACATCGTCTGGTATACCACCATTATAATTTATACTCCTCCCAAATCCTTTACCGGTATGTTTCTCTTTGTATCCCCGATATACATCGACCTGATCTCCATTGCAGTTAACATCGACAACGACCAACTGTGTGCACACGCCCTCACTGCACCGGGTTATGAACAGTTTCTGAGCGCGGATATCGTGAACATGTTCAAGGAACAAACTAGCCAAGACATCTGAACAAGGTCGTTCCAGGACTCACAGTACGCGAACCAATGTAGTCGCGGGTATCTGGAAACTTTCTCATTACCGTTTTGCGTGCAACAGCTCACGCAACCAAAATATAATTTATATACCTTCTGTCTACGTGAGTTCATGTCACAACTATTGTCCGAGTGCATCGTTAACCGTGGCTCGTCGGTTTGGAATAAAGCAAACCATTATTACCACTTGAATCCGTTTGCACCTTCAGCGTCTTTCGCTAGATATATGCCATATCGATGGAGGAACTTCACCCCCCCAAGTAACTCACCTTGACTTGCTCGCATGACACAATGTCTCCAAATACAAAATTCCGAACATATATCATCCAAGGAGTGGATGAATGTTGACGAGTTGATGGAAAAAAAAATGTGAAACCCTCTGCAGCTTGTCCGCGTTTACATAACAATGACAATCGCTGGATTGATTATTCTGCTCCGGTTTCCCAGCGCTGAGGAAGTCGTACGGTTGATGATGTTCGCAATACCATTCACAAGGTATCACAAAATGGGTGAAGTGGCACGTTTCGACCGGTATATTACTTGCTTAACGACCCACAGCGTCATCGTGTGTGTGTGTGTGTTAGGGGTGGTTCAGGCGCAAAACGATCACGAGGGCAGAGAGTCAGCTTGGATCGCACTCTAGAGGACGAGGATGGCAAGTCGGGATGTCTCAACTATTTCAATCCTAGATACCAACTATTCACGCAGTTGTCCACGTCTCGAAGCAGTAGATTTACGTGATGTTTGCAGTGGTAGTGTAGCACGCCGTGGATCTGGCACAGAACGGACCTGTCGAGCAACTCGAGCGAATGCTTACCCGTCAGCTGGAGTGTGGAAAGGATTCAAGTTGGACATGCGTGGCTCAGACTTCCCCTCGAGTCACATACGCGTACTGAAGTCCTCGAATCCTACGGCTTGTCAGTTCCAAATGTCCCAGATTTCACGAGAGGCAAGAGCTCTCATTCTCATTTTTGTTGTCGTTTCGGTGTTCTGCTGTCCTTGATGTGCGTGTTCGTGCTCGTGTATTTTCTTTGATTCTGATGGCGTGTTGGACAGGTTCATTGAGAAGCTGCCGTGTAATATGCTACGGTTCATGAATGATTCATGCGTTCCTTCCCGCCTGCCCATCCTCACGACATAGCCGACTACCCTGTTTATTATGATACCGAATATCATCCTTCTGAAAATCCGAATTAGTGCAGGCATTAAAAAATCATGGCAGCGCCGCGAACACGCTCCACAACTCTCTATCCACCTCGCAGTTCACACAAACTGCTCAGGAAGATTCCCCGAGTTCCTCCCGCAAGCCCCCCGCCATGTCTCCAGAACATCATTCGACGATATCTTTGACCACAAACTTTCACCCAAGTTAGTACAGGTTGCCAGTGGCATCCCACACGGTTCTTCCACCTCCCGCTTTCGAATACCGTACCCTCGACAAGCAAAGCGACGCCTTCTCCAGGTTTAAATCACCGCCAACTCTGTTGGACACGCAACTTTTCTACCCGATCGATCAAAGACAGCAACCATGTTTACTCGACATCCCAATCTCCTGGACCCCGACCCTTCTCAAGTGCATCCCAAATTCCGACCGTTACTCCGACCTTTGAAGACGTCGATGCCACCACCGGCAAGATTCGCTTATACCTTCGAGGTCTCTTCGGAAAAGCCGATCATCGATCATCTACTTTTCCCTCTAACAACCTCGTCGCCCTTTGCACATAGGCCATAGTCACAACATAACTGGCAGAGATCGCCAGCAGCGTTGAATCCGCTAAGCCATCATTCCCCCACTCCCTGAACGACGTCACTTCCACGGCCTGTACATTTTCTTGTTCTCCAGCTCGCCCTCTTTGGGGCACGGTGAAACGGAAATGTAGTGGGCGGTCAACACGTTCCGCGGCTTCCTGAATTCACCTCCTTCTAGCGTCCAACCCCGTTTTTTCTTCTAGAAAGAGTCGCATCGGTTAGCGCATCAAACCCGGACCTGCGTCAATGTCTAAAAGAAAGGTAAAGCAAATGGAGGGACCCATCAACTACCACCGATGCTGAATCGTTCTACAGGCAGCGCCAATCCCTTTGCTTCGCTATCCTCCCTCTCGGGCTACATCCTGCTTGAGCTGAACCACACCGCCTGTTCCCCGACAAGCGCCATGGACAAACCCCCCGCCATCGATATGTCGTACCACATGCGCATCCACACCGCTCTATACAACTACGTTACAGCTCAGTCCAAGGCTGCGGATGCGCGCTCCCCACACGAGACAGACAACGGTACGGATTGCCAATGGCAGGGACGCCCTCACTGGCAGGTTGGCGAGATCTTTACGGACAATTCTACAAGTATTGCATGGACCTCGCGCGGCTGAGAGCTATTGTTCAGCGCACCCTCGGACGACGCTACATTCCGTGCTTCAAGCGCTACAGCGTGGGTGCACATTCCGTCAATTGACTTCTCAATTATGTCGAGCGCGGCGTAGTCGAGGATCGAGGATGGCTCACGCTGAGCGACATTTTCGACGCGCGGTTGCCAAGTCCATCGAGGAGGGGTACACGCGAGAAAATATTAATATTACCAAAAAATTGAAGGAGAAGAGAATAGAGGAGCTTAGGTTAGCTGAACTCTCCTCCACCTTTGACCGCATGCAACTGACAACTGTATGGTCCATCAAGCAGAATATGGAAGTTGTCAACGGGTCCCCCGTTTATCAACTTATCGTGAGGGGCTTGAAACTTATGACACACACTGACTATCATCTCAACTACGAAGATTGTCGGAAAGCGAGCGTGGAAAATGGTAGTGCGGAGACGTCCGACGAGTCGAATGAGGATGACTATTGTCATGGTCTGTCACCATGCAGAAATGCGAACGGACGCGACCAGGATGACGAGGCTGTCACCAACCTCCTCCCACTGGCAAATGCTTCCAATTTGGAAACATAGAGGAGGACAATGAAGATGAAGACTTGTAGTTGCAGGAAGTTTTCTTAAACGTGTACCATCAACGATGCTTAAGTATGTGTAAATATTAACACCGGCGGTAGCCCTCACTCCGATTTCGAGATAGGTTGGAGTCGGGGACTGGCGCTGCCAGTGCGCGCCGCTATCGGGTGTCCGGAATGGTACCAGACGATTTTTGATTGATTGATACCGGCCATGCACAGGTGCATGCTGAGTGGTGGCCCACTCGGCATGGTTGAACTTTGGGGCGGCAGTGCTAAGGAAGAGCAGGTGCCCCTACTGAATATGAATCCTGATAATACCGTGACCCTCACCGGCACCCACCAGTGCCAGTGGGCTCTTCAATTTCGACTCGGACACGACCACCTAAACACTCACGAACACCTCCAACACCACACCCTGCCCCGTGACCATGCTCTCCCACGAACGATGATGACAACGGCTCGACGATACCACCACGAGTCGACAATTGTGCTTCGACGACGTAATGACGCTCACTGGCAGGCGATGGCGCCAACGCGACCGTGACACGGTGAAAATGCCAACGACGACAACAATAGCAACTTATCACACATACTCCCTCTCCCACTCCCTCTCCTTCCCTTACTCACTAGAATTCGACGACGACATGACGCCGCGTCGTGTTGGAAGCACCCGACAACGACGAATGCGATAACAGCAATTTCACGACATCAGCAACAAACGACACGACTGTGGCGAGTCTAGCGACGATGAACGATGTGATGCTGACGGGAAACGACAACGACGGGGGAGATGGAGGGTGACAACCACTGGCACGATGTACGTTCCCGCCAGTCTCTCTCCTTCACCCCTCTCTTACTGCTACCGCATCCCCAGTGCCCACAACGCGAGGGCACAACGTGGCAACAACCCATGCCCTGTACATGCCCCCCGACGGACGACGACGGCACGATGGCAACCAGCGATGCTACTTGAATGACTCGGACGCGACGACCAACATACAGACGAGATGATGAGGTCGATGAACACGACGCCCGCAACGAAGCAACGCCACGTCGACGTGGCACCACCACACGTCAACTGACGCGATGATGACAACGACACGGAAGCGTTCTATCAGCACCACGACGGACGACACGACGACACAGTGAATGACACGGCACGACGATGATGACGAACGACGTGTCGTGGCACCACAATGCATCGACTCACGCGATGGCATGCCACGACACGATTCCATGCCACAGCAGTGACGACAATGACACGACATCGACGTGACGATGGTGTCGTGGCGACTCAGAAGCGACGACGGAGAGACGAGGACAAGGAAAACACAACATTGACCATGACATGACAATGTGGCGTGCTGATAGCACCACACCGTGACCATGTCGGCATGACGATGATGATGCAACAGCGTGCATCATGATGATACCTCATGCCAGGGTATGGCCCGTAACTGGCAGTGGTTTGATCATACAAAAATGACAATAGATTGACAGTCATGGATTGCCTTGCTTAGCAAGTATGGTCGTGGTATACTACATGACTCGGATAGACTGTGTCAGTGACTGTGAGGACAATGAATGGGGAGAACAATGGTACAAACTTGAATACATTCAAGTTAGGGAATGCAAACTTGAAGTGCTGAGCATGAAGGGCCTAGCATTGCGATAGCATTGTCAATTGTTGTCAATGAGGCATCATGATTGGGTTATAACACAGTATCATCAAGATTTCAGGATAGAAAGTACTTCAGTGCACAAATATGCTAGTACTATGTAGTAATGCAAAGTGCCAAGCATCAAATGACTCAGATTGTCAATTATTTTCAGGAAGCCAATGGACTGATCACACAACATCATCAAGCTTTCAGAATGCAAAGTCCACTGTCAGCCTGAAGAGGCAAATATTGTGGCTGTCCATCTCTCCAAAACCCTGCCAGTGGTAATATGACATTACCAACTAAAATCAGTGTGATTCCCAGGAGATAACTGTATATCAACACTTCTGGCAAATGATGATAATGATTGATAATGTATTACCTTTCTCACCTATATAACAATGGAACAGCAGGATAGGTGGAAATGGACAATTTCCTGTAATTGTGCAGTGAGATGACAACGGTTGATAAGCACTCTGCTGATAATAAGCTTATCCCAGATGACTAATCAGTGTGAGAAACAATTACAATTTAATTGCCCAATTGGCAGCAGGATGGGCATAAAAAGACAGTTTTTTTTCTGTAACCATGCAAGTGAGATTACAAGTACTGATAATGTAATAGCAGGATGAGCAAAGACAGACAGTTTTCTGTAACCATGTAAGTGAGATTACAAGTACTGATAATGTAATAGCAGGATGGGCATAAAAAGACAGTTTTCTGAAACTGTGAAAGTGAGATTACAAGTACTGATAATGTAATAGCAGGATGGGCATAAAAAGACAGTTTTCTGAAACTGTGAAAGTGAGATTACAAGTACTGATAATGTAATAGCAGGATGAGCAAAGACAGACAGTTTTCTGTAACCATGTAAGTGAGATTACAAGTACTGATAATGTAATAGCAGGATGAGCAAAGACAGACAGTTTTCTGTAACCATGTAAGTGAGATTACAAGTACTGATAATGTAATAGCAGGATGGGCATAAAAGGACAGTTTTCTGAAACTATGCAAGTGAGATTACAAGTACTGATAATGCAATAGCAGGATGGACATAAAAGGACAGTTTTCTGTAACTATGCAAGTGAGGTGACAACCACTTATAAGTGTTCACCATGTCTGCCCAAGATAATATGCTTAGCCCAGATACCAATCACAATGAAAAAACAATTACAATTTAAGTGGCATAATTGGCAGGTACTGACAATCTCTGAACTCTATGTAATACCCAGATGAAGACTGCTCAGAAGTTAGATAGTTATTTCAATGTCCATCTGAATTACAACTATTTGGCACATTTAGCTGGTCATATCATTACCTCATCAATTTCCTGATGGAGGGAGGTGGGAGACGAGTCGGATGGCGACGTGATTCCGGCGACACGAGGACGAGGGAGACGGGGGACCACGGCAATGTGGTGATGATGGTGACACCATGGCATGGAGATGACAGCGAGACGACTCGGAGTGGAGGCACGGGTAGTTGCCGCGGGTTACGGTTGCCGCGGGTTACGGGTCATGATTTCCCTGTACCCGTCTGATACCCATACCCTGACTTGCGCGTGTAACCACTGGCATGATACCAGAGGATGCCAAGTGACAACAGTGGAATGATGCTTCCCCCTGACACCATGACGAGGGAATGACGGAATAGTTCAAAGAGTACTAGTGTGTATCTATTTTTGCACATGGTAGTTACCTGCCAGTGGGGGGGTTTCTGAGCTCCCACGCCAGGCCCTCAATGACTCGGATGGCGTGCTTCATGTGATGGTTGTAAAAGGATGATCTAATATTTGTTTGTTTGTACCATCTACCTTTCAACTGTACAGTATCCACTGGCATTGCAACTGTTTATATTCCTTGATCTGACATTTCCCTTATCATGGCAACTATATATTTGTTTGTAACATTCTGACAGTTTGGGCATCAAGATGCCACCTCTCAACCATGTAGAAATAAATGATCATGCAAAAGGATTGGTAGTCATAATGATTCACCAACTAATATCCACATGAGATAATATGGTCATATTTAAAGCTTTCTGTTACATCCCTTGCAATTACTGATGTTCCCTGATAATCAGATGTTGAATTTACTTATAGCAATCATATATTAAATTTGTTGGTAATCTCTGATAGCTTGAGCACCAAAATGCCACCTCTTGACCATACTGAATTGATCATGGCAGAAGAATGATAGTCAATCACCAAGTGCACCAATACTTAGATAACATTGTCCTTGGCATGTATCTCTTCTACTGTCTGTTCATATTCCTAACTTTCTGCTGTCAACCTGGCAATCACTGATAGTCACTGATCTGGCACTTAGTTCATTTTATCAAGTTGATACCTGTTTGTAAGATTCATCAGGGTCATATCAACTCTAGCTTTCCATTATCAACCTGGCAATCACTTATATTCTCTGATATAGGGCTAGCCCTTAGCTCATTGTATCAAGTTGATATATGTTTGTAAGCATCTGGCTACATCAGCTCCTCACCTCTGATGAAATCTAATGATTTTATTCATATTTTTAACTTTCCACTGTTCTGATTCTCTCATGCTTCTTCTAATGCCACTGATTCATACTTTCAACTTTGATCGTCCTCCTTGTAATTGTTGATATCCTATGATCTTACATTTATCTTTGCATATCAGCCATAAATGTGTTGACCACTCTGATAGTTTGAACATCAAAATGCCAGTGTGGGATATCATGTGTAACTAAGCATGCCAAAGGATTGCCAGGTAGTTATAATCAATTGCCAGCATGATATATTATGTTCACACTCTGGACCTTCTGCTGCCTTCCTTGCAACTACTGATATTCCCTGATTTTGTAGATACCTTTTTGGTACTACTCTGATAGTGTGAACACCAGAATGTCAGCTCTTGATCATGCTAAACTCATCATGTCAAAGGACTGATATGTAGTTATAACCAATTTCCAACT
The DNA here is from genome assembly GCA_038091395.1 of Leccinum rimulosum. Taxonomy (NCBI): domain Eukaryota; kingdom Fungi; phylum Basidiomycota; class Agaricomycetes; order Boletales; family Boletaceae; genus Leccinum; species Leccinum rimulosum. The sequence goes on from JBBPOJ010000171.1 coordinate 39,242, forward strand.
GGTACCAGCATGTCATATTATATTCATACTTTAGACTCTCTGCTGCCTTCCTTGTAACCAATGATATTCCCTGATCTTGTCCTTATCTTTTTATATCAACCATATATTTGTTGGCAATACTCTG
>JBBPOJ010000172.1:0-39279 GCA_038091395.1 Leccinum rimulosum
TAGTAGATTTATCAGTAACTAGTGTCTCTGTTGCACTCAAACCACGACCATCATCGCCGGCACACCTAATGAGCCCAGTGGAACTTCGCAAGAGATGCCCTCGAGGCTATGAGACATACTGACATACAGAAGTTGTGCAAAGTACGCTCGCCCTTTCCCCCTCAAGTCCTCCCGAGATCTCCAAATCCCCTGAACAACCAGCCCCTCAACGAACAAGGAAAGAGAAACAAACTCGGTATAAGCTTGGTGTCGGTCGTCCAGTAATAGCAGGTGGATCTGGTGCTCGTGCTCTCCTCAAATCCGCCAGCGTTTCCCGGACACCAAAGAGCTAATAGTAGCAGGTCAATCAAGCCGGCTGAAGCAACCATCACAAAAGGTCAGGTGCAGAGCTTCTTGTGACATTCTTTATATTTTGCCAGAACCTGAATTGGATGGTTCTACACAAGTTCCCCCGCGTAAGCACTGTCAAGCCAACTTTGACTTTTCTGAACGCATCGCTTATTTTCGTTGTACAGTAGGTTCCAAGATGAACCCAGAGCTCGCAAGGTATCCGACCGCAGCCAGCCGTGCGCTCGGTGGCTGAGCCGTCGAGCGAGGCCATGATCGCAGAAGCAGTGAGTGATGTCGCCGTAATCATAGTACTTATTCGTGACCAGCTTGCTCCTGCACAACAAGAGCTGGAATCCCAGAAAGCACAACTTACCGATTTAAAAGAGATTCGAAATCTTACGTCGGAGATTCAAGATCTCCTTCCTCGAGCAAAGTGCTCACCTCCCCTTAATTCCTCGGTGGCAACAATTCAAGAGTATTCAGTTCGAATACAGAGCCGCTTTCGACGCCGAAACGCGTCCGGACTCCATATCGTCCTTCATTTGCGTAGGTGAACTTGCAGTACTTGTTTGTTCTCTGATCTGAATAGAAGGTAGTCTCTCCACTTTCACAAATACAACCGCTCGTCCACCGTGGCATCTTCGATGCTGGTCGGTGGAATATCTCTGATCGGACGCACTACATTGCGCTTACGAAATCTCGAGGCTGATCAAATGATTGTCGAAGATGATAAAAACTATCTTGTCAAGAAAATCTACACATGCTCTATGTCAGCTTTGAACATGAGAAAACTCTTAAATTTGAGCCCTGAACGTGTCAAAGTCTTAAGAGAGGATGGGAACATTCTTGGAACATTCAGTATATTTTCAAAATTACTATCCGACCTTTTTTTTTTATATCCCCAAACTTCAGTAATTATCATATACCAAGTTGGCCGGTTTGTGAAAACTACTGTTGTCGCTTCAGTTATACTTCATGTATAATACATTCTTAGGTGGTATGAAGTTGAACGGCGTCAATCCATGCAGTATTCGTAGAGATAGAAAAATCAGTGTGACAACGTGCAGAATCACGCCCATGATGGCCGTGCCGAGCACTGCCGAAGCAGAGTCTTCTGACCAAGTACAAAAGCTGCACCGCATTTCACCTAGCAGAATCGCATTTCATTTGACATCTTGGTGAACAGTACGGGACTCCACTTGCTCAATGTTTAATGATAGCGTCCTGACTCCTCTACGCTGATAGGTCACAACCGATCCGCATTTAATATGACAGCAACTAGTACCCAACCTCCTCCCGATCCTCCTCAGGGTTGGACAGACGATGAAGCATACATGGATAGGGCTGAGCTCTGGAGGGGAGAACCGGGTGACCTCAAGCACTTTTTGAACAAGTGTTACGGCCTCAGCAATGCCAATCCCATCTGGGTTCACAAGCCGGAGTTCGGAGATGTCTTCTTCATCTTCCAAGCCACGCCAAAATCTGGAGGGACGTTGAATTATATGTGGGAAGGCCTCAGCCAAAGTATTTGCCGTATCAATCGACCAAAGACTCTGGAGGAGATTCGGGAAAGCATTCAGAAGTTCGGAGGGAACCTTACTGGCTTGGCGGTGGAGGACATTACTAAGTAGTACCACAGACAACGAACACAAGGGAAATGTACAATGGCTTCGCTCGCGATTGTGTATAACATCCACAACGTTTAGTTCTTGAATGGAAACTCGGGTGGTGCGATGTTCGAGTCGTGCACTGGCACCAGCTGGCATCATCGCGAAGTGCGCGTAGCTGGTTGATACGACAACACTTCTTGCACATACAGTACATAGTATATCCAGGAAATCACAAGGCGTAGAATAACTTGAAGTCCGTGCATGAGTGACGTCATGAGTAAGCGATTCCTCGCAAGGTTTCGTAAGACCTAAGCCGGAAACGCTGGCCATTTTCTACTAGTGAACAAAAGAAGGGATTCTGTGCCAGTGGGGTCAACATTATATTAACCTAGTAAACAGTATGTCCACTCACTTGATGTTTGATGATAGTGTCCTGACTCCTCTATGCTGATAGGTCACAACCGATCCGCATTTAATATGGCAGCAACTACCCAACCTCCTCCCGATCCTCCTCAGGGTTGGACAGACGATGAAGCATACATGGATAGGGCTGAGCTCTGGCGTGGAGAACCTGGTGACCTCAAGCACATTTTGAACAAGTATTACGGCTTCAGTAATGCCAATCCCATCTGGGTTCACAAGCCGGAGTTCGGAGATGACCTCTACCTCTTCCAAGCCACGCCAAAATCTGGAGGGACGTTGTATTATATGTGGGAAGGCCTCAACCACAGTATTTACCGTATCAATCGACCAGAGACTCTGGAGGAGATTCGGGAAAGCATCCAGAAGCTCGGAGGGCGCCTTACTGGCTTGGAGGTGGAGGACATTACGCTATAATTATCATAGACAACGAACACAAGGGAACTGTACAATGATTCAATGGCTTCGTTCGCGATTGTGTATGATATCCAAAACGGTGCGCGTAGTAGTTGATTGATACGACAAGTGACGTCATAAGTAAGCGACGTGGCGCAGGTGTGGCTTCTTTCCGTCGCTCACTCGCTACGCGAGCGCTCGCAGCTGCGGCCTCCCGCTTTCGTTTTTCGCCCACTCCCGCTCTCAGGCTCAAGCAACTTTGACAATATGCAAGCATCTTCCTCTTCGGCCCTTGCCAGGCCATCGTCACTCCCTTCACTCTCTTCCTCTGGCGTCGCTCGTTCACATAGCGTTCGCACTCACGCTTTCACAGCACCTTCAAACGCCCGAATTGTCGTCACAGTCCCTCGTGCGTGCACAAACCCCAATTACCCTCAAAGTAGTCCATGCTCATTTGTGACAGCCTGGGCTCAGGACGAACCCCCGTCCCCCACCGATCAGTCCGATGAGTTCGACAGGTTCGGTCACAGAAGCACCACCCACGCCCGACCATCAGACTTGGCGGCAAGTTCCAGATCTTCCTTCGAGGGGCTCCCTGGCAAGAGTGGCACCCGTTCGCGATGGTGGACATTTGCGCGTCCCCGTGATCGTTCTGGAAAACATGATCGGTACGGGATGGACACCGCCATAGGCAACCAGCCATTGGTAGGTGGTGACCCACGTTCGCAATACACGGTCAAACCACACGAGAGACCATCGGACGAAGCTCCTATCCTGGGATCGACCGTTCCTTCTTTTCCTCCTTCAGGCCCATCCGGGAGCAAGGCTCTGGGTCGCGCCTCTCCCCTGAGAGGCAGAAGTGAATCGAGGAATGGGAACCGCTACCAGTACACTCAGATGGGGGAAAGGCAGGACGTCGAGTCTGGTGAAAAGTCGACGGTCAGCCGATCAAGAAAGAACCGGTTCAGGGTCTTCATCTTATCGAACATATATGTCCCTCTGGTGCGCTGTTAGCCTTTTTGTTGACTGGACCTCGATATGACACCGTCATAGCTTTTCAGATTCATAAATATCACGTTCACGACGTCTGCCTTGGCCGTAGCGATACATATCAGGCTGTGGGAAGCCAACCTTAAAGTAATGGGAGTGCTTGGAAGTTCGCCGTGAGTGAGCATTCGAAACCTCGTGCTTCGGCCGAGTCATTTGACTGTCTTGCAGAACGTTGGTGATTATATTTGCGCCGTTGACACTCGTGCATGTTATGGTTGCCATCTACGTGAGATACAACCCCGGATGCTTTTCGACGTCTTCTTACCTACTCTCTTCTAGTTGGAATATTTCGGTCGACCCCTAGGACTATGGCGTACTTCCGCAAAGCTTGCTCATACCCTGCTGGAAGTCTGTTGCATTTGTGCCTGGTCTGCAGCGCTGTCTCTCTGCTTCGACAACTATTTTACATCCCCAATACCGTGCGCGTCGCCCAGCAGTATCGCATGGTACAGCCAATTGCAAAGACCGGACCCGAGCTCGGTAGATCTAGGACAGGCAGGAGGTATCATCTGCGACAGCCAGCTCGCGCTGATTTGTCTGGTCATGGTTGGTCTCATTATGTACTGCACCAACCTGGTCATTAGCCTGTTCAGGATATTTGAAAAGGTCAAGTATCATGCGGGCACCAGAAGGCGTGCATGAGTAACTGTAGTCACAATCTTGTAAGTAGTTGGCAGTGATGATGACAAGTTGTAGGAGATCGCAATCTAATGTAGTATATACCTTTCATTCTCCGTTGATCGAGCTCGATCATGCTCGGTTTCACGGCTTTCCCTCCTTTTGCTTCACATAGCTGATGATCGTTCACGCCAGAGAATTCAGCGCAAAATTCGCTCTCTATTCCCCTTGCCCTGTGCCAAACACAGGTAAAGATCGGTGCAGTTCTGGGAGTATGCGAATGCGCATTCCGTTTATACGAGCCATTCGAACAGGCTTTGGTCTGAGCGTTGTTTATGCTAAAAAGGCCACGTTGGTCACGTAGAAGGCTACTGTACCAGATTTCAAGTCCTGATAAGGCCGTCCTCATGGCTGCATCCAATGTGCTTAAGATAGATAATTCGAAACTGAGGGCCTGCCAAAGCTTGGCGGTGGTCGTGTGCGGGACGCAATAAAAGTAGTCGAAGGTAGAGAGACAGAGTTGTATGCGACTCCGGAATATTCAATTCTGTGCGCCCCTATCACGTACATAGTATTCGCACGCGCGGTGATAAATGAAATGGGTGGTCACTTATCGCATCCCTCTTCATACTGTACGTCGACCATATGAGTTCGGTGCATCAACACAGCGAAGAGCCAAGGACATTGACACGGTCGCTGCCTTCAAAGCTGGCAACCAACAACTATGCAGTCGGCATATGTCTTCTCTGCGTCGTCGTCTTTCTCTGGACTTCATCCAACTTCGTTACCCAGGTAGACACACCCAACTGACATACTAGGTCCTGCTAATTACAGCCCTTTAGTATATGTTTGTTGGTGGTTATCAGAAACCCTTCATGTGCGTTCTGGGTTTCCCTCAACAGCTATCAAGTGTTGACCGAACACAGGATAACGTATCTGTGCACGGCATCCTTCGCCCTATATCTCGTGCCCTCTTGTTTGCGGCGTTTCCGTACAGGCTCAATGTCCTGGCAGAGCAATAACAAGTGAGCTCACGAAGATCTCCATTCCTTGTGTTCTTGACACGAAATCCTCAGCTATGAACCATTAGCCCAAAACCTCTCTGATGGACACGAGCCTTTGGTATGTCCTACTCTCATCAACTCGTGTTCTTTCCCCTTTAATTTTGTAAAAGGACGCTCAGCCGTTGCACGGTTCCGACGATCGCCTCACGTCAAAGGAGACTGCAAACCTTGCCCTATATTTTTGCTTCATCTGGTTCGCTGCCAATTGGACGCTGAATTCTTCACTCGCATACACGAGCGTCGCGAGCGCAACCATTTTGTCTGGCATGAGTGGTGAGGCCTTGAGGGTCCATATTCCTAATCAACCGGCGTCTGACAGCTCTGCAGGCATATTTACGTTGGCAGTTGGCCGCATCTTTCACGTAGAGACGCTGACTCTGTTGAAGATTGGCGCAGTTTTGACAAGGTACGTGCAATCGGACATTTAGTTATACTTCCGTGACTTATCTTAACAAGCTTCGGAGGCGTCGTCCTAGTCTCGCTCTCCGATTCGTCGTCTAGTCCGATGCCAGAGCTTCCTGCTAATCCTCAATCCATCAATCTCATCGCAATGTTGGGAGATGCTCTCGCCTTGTTTTCAGCTATGTTCTATGCCGCATATTCGATATTCTTGAAGGTGCAGATCAAGGAGGAGTCGCGCATAGACATGCAGCTTTTCTTTGGCTTTGTGGGCCTTTTCAACATTGCACTTTGCTGGCCAGTTGCACTGGTTTTGCACTGGCTTGACATAGAGTCCTTGGAGTTTCCTGATACCAATCAGGCTGTCATAGCCATTCTTATCAATGTAAGTGGTCCGAACGTATCCCTCTATTACAACCACTGATCCCGAGCACAACTTTCTGGTGCTCACGATAGATGTTCATCACAGTGTTGAGCGACTACATATATGTCATCGCGATGCTCAAGACCACGCCACTCGTCGTTACCGTCGGTCTGAGCCTCACCATCCCCTTCGCGGTGGTTGGTGACTATTTCCTCGGCAAGATTGCCACATTCCAAGTATTGATCGGGGCAGTCATCGTCACGGCTGCATTCATCGTGATTGGGATGGAGAATTCGAAGCCAAACCAAGGCAGTAGTCTGCTAGCTCATGATATAGTTGGTGAGGGATTTGGTCATCGAGCCCAACACCGTCTGGGTGAAACGGATTCTGCGGATTTAGTACAGACGAATACATCGGATATATAGATCTGACCTTTTTCTTGGGAGGGGATGTTACCTAGACACGCACGACATCTTGTTCAACCAACGATACCACTATGTAAGCATTTGTCCTTCTAGATCCAGTCTCGTGCTGTCTTTGTGTAGTATATATTTGCTTCTTGTAATGACGACGCTGGACGGCTACATTGTACCTGTGAAATTTCAGACATCGCGATTCGGGGTTTTTCGAATCAAACCTACTCAACATGGTACACCGTGGTCCGTTCAACTGCTCTCTAGTACACTTATTTTTGTCTTAGCCTAGAGAACGCAGGGCCCGTATCGGAGCCCATCAGCCTTCTGTAAAGCTGTCCAAACGTCAGTTTGCAGTCCAAGAAAATGCGGTAGAGACGGTAGAAGTCGGTGCTGCCGACAACGCAGAGATATCGGTGAGCACCTGCGGGCCCTTCCGCTCACTCGCAGATAATCTAAGCACGATCCTCCACACGCGAGCCAGGGCCAGGACGTTCTTGACTCTGTGAACGCTACTCCGCCTGTCGTGAACAAGAAGGACAAGCAACAACTGAAGCACGAGGCGTTCATCGATCGTACGTACGAACTCATCCCCCCTCGGACGTTTGAAGATGGCCGAATCGTTTTATCCCGACTTTAGGAATCACATCGTCTACTACCCCTTATTCCAAAGCGCAGAGGCGTCGTTTCAATAGGAAGCAGCGCGAACAGTTGGGCGGCGGGCTTGGCTCCATCGAAGCGGCCATATCTGCGTTGGAAGAAAAGGAGATACCGCCGCCAGCAGAGGCAGAGTCGGACGCATCTCCCTCGCAATACCAACCCCATTCGAAGGCAAGGACAGGACTGATCGGGGAGAGCAAGGGCGTTCCACTTACCAAGAATCAGAGAAAACGCGTTTTGTGCGTCATCGGCGATCAAGTATCATATTTAGCCTGATCTCAATCCATCTCCAGGGAGACGGAAAGGCTTCGGCATCCACTCATTTTGACGAATCCGCAGTATGCTGCTAACCCATTCCAGACCATCCGCACGCATGCACAGAATACACTGGAAAAACGCACGACACCTGGGTAGTGTATCAACAATTCATTCGTACACCGGGGGTTGAGATAGCATTCGCGAGGCAACCCCGTTGATCGGAAACAAATTAACAAGCTGTTACACAGGAGTACAACAGACAGCATTGGTATTTATGGGTATTCACAGTCGTATCGTACTAAAATCCACATCCGCAATGAGTACAACACCTCGGGGAAGGATAACGTCCTTGGCATGGGTTACTCATACATCCGGATCGTCCTCGGCCTTGCTCATACCAGCACTCCATATGGTGCTACCACTACCCCCAGCACTCCTCTTGCTCCTCTTGCTCCTCCATTCATCGCCCGGACCATTCCTGGGACCAAGCTCCGTAAAACCACCCGAGCCCCCTTTGGCGATTTCGTCGCTGAGGTTGCGCTCATGGGCATCCAGTGCCGCAAGGGAGTTTTCAGCTTCCGCTCGTTCCAAAGCTTCGTGTGTGAGTTCTGCTGTGCCGGTTCCAGATATTCCGAGTCCATAACCAGCTTGGTTTTGCATGGAAACTGCGGAGTTCACAGAGGAAGTCTCGGAGTGCCCAGTGGTCGAACGCGAACGGAAGATAGAGAAGCGTTGACCCGGCTGCGCGGTCGCTGGCGGACTGGCAGGAGAAGAATAACTCTTTTGTAGTGGTGGGGCAGGTGAGCTGACTGAACTGGCGGGTGAATGCGCGGGTACGTCGATGCCCATCAGCTTCATGGTCGCGCGGATGCGCTCCCGTTCTCGAATGTCTTCCTCGTCTTCATACGTTTCTACTTTGCGACCGCCAGTGACAGAAGGAGTACCAGGTTTCAGTGTTAGGGGTCGAAGGTTGTCCGGCTTCTTCTCATTTCCGCCGAAAACGTTGAAGCTCCTCCAATCAAAGGACATTGAACGACGTTGTGCTTTGGCACTGACCATGTTGGATGTGTCAAGAGGTGGCGAGGTACTGCCAGGCGACTCGATAGGCGTGGTAGTTGCAGGATTGGAAGCCGAGCGTGCAAAGGACACGGATTGGGGTCGCTGCTTGGTAGACGTGGCTGCTGGACCAGAGTCACGGGTCACAGGGGTGGACTTCGGTTGCTTCTCGTAGTCGGCAGCAAGGACATGCTCAAAGCCTTCTTCTGCAATGATCCGGTCGATGATCTTGGAAGCGTACAAAGATAGGGCTTTGTTTGCATCTCTCAGATTTTTAACTTCTAGGCGCAGCGCGTCCATATCATTCGAGGGCGGAAGCTGGTCTTGCGATTCCGAGGTGGAAACCTTCCTCGCGTCCATGGAGTTCTTTTTCCTCCGACCCTTGGTGTTAAGAACGGAACGATCATCGATCGGCTCTTCCAAGAGGTTATCTCTGTTCTCTGCACGGCCCAATTCTGCTGCAAGGTCGAGACCAGGTCCTGTGATAGGGAGGTCTGCCAAGGATTCGCCTCTGGGGGCGCGAGAAGGAGAATGCGATGCAGATCCAGCTCGGCGAGCCTGTCGTCCATGGGGGCGACGTGGCGACTCGGACCGATGCCGATCAGGCGAGCGACTGAGTGCATCTTCTGCGTCCTCTGCGTCCTCTTCTTCCACTTTATCCAGGACACTTCTGGCATTGCTCCTCATAGAGCCCACGTCGTTTTCGTCGGTCATGTCGTCCTCGTCGTCTTCCACGCCGCCGAACGTTGAACTGGGAACACCACCGACTTGCCTGGCGAGATTGAAATGCCCGCTGAGGGTCTTTTCCCTGAGCAAAATCATGTAGCTTTCGTTCTCCTCCTGCACCTGGATGTTGACCCTCTTCAAGTCGACGAGCTGTGTCTGCAAAAGGACGAGGGTGCTCTGCAGTGACGAATACGAGGTGGAGAGAGTGGAGAGCTCGAGGCGAAGGGCAGTCATCTCTGCTGGTTCGCTATCGGGGTCGTCGAGGGGCTGCAGAGGGAGTGGAGTTGTTGGGGGTGACTCAGTTGGGGAATGGGGCTGCTCCGGAATAATTTCGGGCTCGGAGTCGGGAGCGCGAATATGGTGCACCTGCTTCCGGGCGTTGGTGAGGGACTGAATGCGGGATTTGAGATGCTGCTCGTTATCGTAGAAGGCTTGACGCTCGGCTTCGAAGGTCGATGTCTGGTTGGGACGTAATGGTTGAGTGGGCCACACTGACAGGAGAAGGTGATGGGGTACCTGCTCGTTGTAGCGTCTCTGGAGATCTCTCTTCTCCTTCTCGAGCTCGCGCACTTGGGCTCTCAGCTTCTCGGCGACTTCGGTGCGAGCGGCCATCTCATCCTCCATGCGGGCCTGATCAGCATAGAGGTCGTTGAGCCTGACTTCTGCTGCAGATAAGGAAGACAGCAGATTGTCATTTTCGGTGGTAAGGGAGATGACGGTCTGGTCTTTGTTTTGCAACTGGAGCAGGAGCTGTGAGGGAGGTGTGAGAAGGAGGAGGAGGAGAGGGATCGACACGGGCACATGCCTGTTCCTTATGATCTGTCTCGTGCTTGAGCGAGGCAGACAGAGCTTCGTATGACTCAGGCTGCAGGGAGGGGGATGAAGTACCCTTGATAGAGGTGCGTCGGGAGACGGCAGCGGAGGCGGTGGCGCGGGGAAGGCCATGACGGACTGCAGGGGCGGGCCTCGACGACAACGGCGGTGAGGTGGGGTTGCTACGGGTCGGTCTGTGGGAGGACGGTGGCGGAGGCGGAGGCGGGGGGGTAGCGCGGGAAGACATCATTCAAGCTGGTTGTGAGAAGGTTGTCAATGCGGTTTACCCGACGCAATTCAAACGCGAAATGTCGGTCGACGACGTCCACGCCGAGTCTCTCCAGAACGCACGTCGTCCCTCCTTTCCCTCCACCGCCCACGTCGCTCACAATCCCCGCAGCTGTTCGCCTCCCTCACCCAACATGGTACGGCCCCCCTGGCAGCTCACCGTCCCGATGCGCTCACCCTTTTGCAGCGTCTCCGTTTCCCCCGATACCCGCCCTCCCTGCGCTCCATCGCGGCGACGTGATCGAGATCCAGGGACCAGCTGCATCAGGCAAGACCCATCTGCTCTACCACATCCTCCTCTCCCTTCTCGTCCCCGTCGCACCCCCAACAGACGCACACATCGCCGCCGTCGTTTACGACATAGACCACTCCTTTGACATCCGACGTTTCCGCCACCTTCTCCTCTCACGTCTGTCCGATCACCCCGTAACCACCCGCGACCTTCAGGAAAGCGTCCGACGCGCTCTCGCTCGCTTGCATTTATTTCGTCCGACATCCTTTGCCCAGCTCGCCGCCTCGATCGCGAATCTCTCGGCGTATCACTCGTCTCACATGCCAAACCAAGAAGCCATCTTCCTCGTTATAGATTCGATCAGCGCCTTTTACTGGGCCGACCGGTTTGCCGCCGAGCAGTTGCGTGGTATTGGCCCCGACGGAAACAACTCTAGCTCCCCCACCATTTCCCCGCTTCAAACCGTCTTGAATGCCATCCAGACCGTGCGACGCTCCCACTGCCCGCTCGTCGTCCTCACGAACTGGGCCCTCAGCTCTGCGCCGTCTCACTCTGAGCCATTGTACAGACAACACCTCCGTCCCTTTCCCGTATTAGAGGATCGCATCGCCGAACTTGTCGCCAAGGCATCGGTCATCACCGATCATTCTTCATCTCCGTTCCGTCTTACCCACCATATCTCCTTATCATCTCCGACCTCTCAGCCACTCGATGATGATGCCCTGCTCCACGAAACACGTCCTCAGATTGGTTTCATCGACAGTAGATTAATACATTGCTTGTCAAGATCGTCCGAAACCAAAGATGTTGTTCGTTTTGCCTTTCAGATCACAGACGACCGTGTTCTTTTCCAACCTCAGGAATCAGTCGAACCAGTCGCGTAAAATTTTAGGCGCTACAAGGCGGACAACTATAACACATTGCTTTTGCTAAATACATAAATCTGTGGGTAAACGATCGCGAAAATTATGTACTGTATGCTCCCGTATGGTAATTATCAATGCTGGTATGCGGTGATTAGTGTGGTGCGTAATGAATAACTAGACAAGTAAGTTAGGTCAGTGTCCAAGTGTCCTGGATATTGTCCGCAAGGTCGTCACAAAGAAGTGAATATATCATCTAGCTGCGCCCTGTAAGCTTCTTCCACCGCGCGTCGTCGGATGTTCCCTTTCGTCGCAGTTCTGGGGAGCGATTTGGGTGGCACTATAATGATCAACTTGGGGGAACTGATGCGTTCGTGGAGATAGCGCCTGCTGTGGAAAGGCCGGGTCTTGCGAATGATATCCCTTTTCAGTTTGGAGTGGTCTATCCCAGCGACGGGTTCGACAAAGAGTGCCGGCGATGGCCTGCCTGTGCCGACAACGATGCAATCTTCAATAAGGTCGCCGCAAGTCTCCCGAACGTTGTCCTCGATGGCTCTGAAAACGTCGTCAGTCAACGGCTTTGAAGTGTACAAGTGACTGTGGACATACTTTGTATCGCAACGCAAGCTGTTCTCGCTCTTTATCCAGTCATCATTGCGACCGCAAAAGACGTACGAGCCTGTAGTCATTTCCCGGAATAGATCGCCAGTGTGGAAATGGCCATCTGCGCCCCTCAGCGAGATATCCGGACAATCACCAGAGTCGGCCAGAATTACTAGTTCCATTAACTGGGTAGACGACTGATGCCCAGAGGCGGCGTCTATGGGAATGAACGCGTAGGACGTGCTCGGAACAGCCCGGAGCAGAGCAGCGTCCCGACCATTGCCACCTATAGAGAGAAGCATGGCGCCACACTCCGTGTTGCCAAAGAGATTCTGTGGAGCGTTCAAAACGATGCTGTTAGATTCCAAAACTGTGCAGCGCACCTTAATCTTGAGTCCGTTGTGGTAAGCAAATTCTTCCTCTTCACGATGAAGCGGCAAGCCACTGAAGATAATCTCGCTGAGACTCCGAAGTTGACCCAGAAGCTTTGGATTCGAACGGGCATTGCGAAGGTGGGAGGCAAGGAAGGTAGAAAATTGATGCAAACGATTAAGATCGCATCGGAGGATCATGTCGACCAATTCCTCGGAAGAAAAGGCTATTTTGGTTGGTTGGATAGTACAACTTCCGTGTTGCAGAGCACCGAGCAACACTTGGAAAAAGAATGTCAGGATCATCGCAAAAAAGGGGTGGAGTTCGCGCGTACTGAAGTTCTGGGCAATGTGGCACATGCTACCCCTACATGAAGAGGATCAGTATCAACAAGCGCGAATGATCTGCAGAAACTGACATCCAAGTCGCGACATCTCGACGCTGCGGATCGCGAGGAGTACAGATAAACTTGGCCTTTGCCACAATCGTGCTCAACCAGCGTTGGCTACAAGGGACGAGTTTGGGACTGCCTGATGTAGACCCGCTTGTATGGAATACGAAGACGGTCTGATCCCCGTTCTTAGGGGATAGTGGCGGTAATTCCACCGAGCTAGGTTCCATTTCGTCCATATCTATTGCGCAAAAAGCCGATAATGGCAAGTTGGATGTCGCGTGCGCAAACTCGGGGGCGTATATCAGAGCACGGGCATTCTGTTTGCGGAGGAGCTCGAGTACGACATCAGGATTCGGAAGTCGTATGCTGAACAGTTGAGGGACGTAGCCGGCTCTTGAGATGCCATATATGTGGAGAACATCCTGGTAGGTCATCCCACCAAGCCTGCGTAGGGTGAGCAAGCGAATGCAAGTGAGAAGGACGAAGACTTACCAGAGGCCAACGACGGAGTTGTCTGCAATGCCGACGGACTTGAGCATCCTACGATAGTAGCGTGCGGTGTATTCGAGGTCGTGTTTGAACTGACTATATGATATGGAAAGCCAATCATGTACCTGGCCGGTGGTGGGATCTGACCGAGGGACCCTGAAGGCCGGAGCGGACGGGTAGAGTGTCGAGCTCTGCTCGAGGATGCTGAGGTGGGACGGATACATGAGAGGGGGGGTTAGGGACAAAGGAGGAAGAGGAACGATGGTTTTATATACCTGCTGTACGTGAACACCAGTCTTGAGTCATGGCGCTCCGAAACGGAGGTAGTGACAAATGCGGGCTGTTATGCCATCGTCGAGGACGAATAGCCTCCGTCGCGGTGATAGGGCCGATGATGTTGAAACATGTCGCATGCACTGCAGTGTTGCTAGAAGTTAGATCTGTGACAGCAAGGCAACTTGGGGCCGTAAACGGGTCGACGGGAAATGCCCGGATCGGAAGGGACGAGATTAGACACAATGGATCATTATGCAAACGACGGGCGTCTCAGGGCGGAAGTGAACGGAACAAGCACTGCTCGTTACAGCCAGTGGCTAGCTATTCCTGCAAAATGAATCCAGTTTGTCAGTGCCTCCAGTACAAAGTCAAACACCGATTTACCCCTCCGTTCACTGCGGAGAAAAAAAAAACAGAGAACCCCGTTCCATCCCCGGGCCCTCGCATGCATTCCGTTGAATCTAGCGATGAGTCGTGGGAACCAGGGTCTGGCGGCGTCGCCGCCCGCTCGGCGGGCCCTAAGTAAGATTCAGACGCGGCGCGTCTCATTTTAGACTGCCTACGCGTAATGAATGACTCGGACAAGCCGAGTTCACGTTTGAGTCGTGACGCCCACGTGCACCCAACCCATGATGGTACCACCCACACCACCGAGTACAAGGGTGCACCGCCGACGGTCACAGCCCCGACGGAATGACCTCGCCGCCGTGTTATGAGTAACGACGGCCTTTGCTATTAAGCCGAGCTAATTTATGTGTGACCTTTCACGCACTCAAGGGTAGTTAAAGTTTGGGAGGCTTCGCCCTGTGCCACCATGGACATTCGTCAACTTCCTGGGCGTGCGATTGGCAATAGGAATTACAGCAGCTTGCTGTCAATCCTGATCCGAGTTTCTGAAATGTTCCTTGCACGCGTTCCCAGGTACAACGACTCAAGTCGAACGTAGTTAGAACGTTAACGTTGATCGTCCCGTTGCCGTATTGCATGATATTATTCTTGTCATTTGGTGGGAAGAGCGTGGGCGATTCACCGGCTGTCTCCGAAACCAACTTGGAGCCATTCCACCACAGGTACTTGCCTTTTCTTCGTTTCGAATTCTTTTGATTGTTAATGTCGGTGACAAGTCTCACCCGCTCTGGCTGCTCATGCTAAGGGGAGTTGGCCGGTTCCACAGCCAGCACCACGCAAAGCAAGCCCTGCTCGTTCCTCGAAAACGCAACCAGCGCATCCCGACGCGCCCTTCCACGGTGTACTGCCTTCACTCCTCATGCTCCCTGTTGGCCTTGCAGGCACTTGCGCTCAGCCCAGACCCCACAAGGCACATCTCACAAGGTACCCCCCTTGCTCTCATTTATCAAGTACCTTCCCCGGAGGCTACGCCCCCTTTGCCGGCCGGTTTGCGTTCACCCCGTCCATGGGGGTATCGCGGTCAATTCCCCTCAGGTGTTCTAGATGCCATCGATGCCTTTGCTTCTGGAACGAAAGCGGAAATTGCCTCCATCGTGTCGGACATCAATGCATCTCTCGAGCTTCGCCGGTATCTTCGTCAGCGAGAGTCTGCCAGGCGTCTCGCAGAGTTTTTGGCATCCACTTCCCGGCCCTCGCGAGCTCACTCTGTGATGACTCTTGCACATGCATTAGGTTGTCGATTCAAACCGAATCATTTCGAATCCGTCGTTTATCAGCTCTCCCAGAAGGAACACTGGTCATCAATCCCTTCTTTGGTGTCCCTCGCAAGAGATCAATGTGGCAAAACCACAGCACGTCTTCTCAATTGGAAGATAAGAGCATTCATAGAGTGCCATCGCTTTGGTCGTTTAGATCACGTGCTCGAAGAATTTGCCCAAGACGGCGTGCCACCCACTCGAAGGACCTTTCATCTCCTTGTTTCTGGGCACCTTCGCAATCAAGATTTGGATTCTGCCAAGAGATATCTGCAGCTGATGGAGAAAGCTGGTTTTCCTGTCGATGCCTCCACTCACGCGCTCATCGTTACCACATATCGATCCTTAGGTTTGGATCCTCAGGTCCACGCACGAGCGTTCGAGGCCTTGCGTCATGTCGATGCTCGAACTTCCACTCGGATACTCAACAGCATCATTCAGCATTTCCTGGACGTTGGCGACGAATCCAGTGCCGCGGAACACATGAACCGAATGATTGTCCCCACGACTTCCAGAAGAGAAGCCGTTCACCAACCAAGAGGTGCTATAGGAAGGGTCGACGGCGTCGTGTCCTCTCTCATCGATCCTTTTACCCTTCCATCCGGAAGAACACCCGTGATCCCCCCAGATGCGGCTACATACACGATCTTGATCAATTATTTGAACAGCCGGCGACAGTTCCATCGAGTCCACAAAGTGTTGAACCGCATGGTCGGAATTGGTGTCAGACCGGATGCAGGCGTGGTAGCTGCCCTTATTCGTACCTACTGTCTCAGTGGTCGCGACGACGTGGCTATGAGCTTGTTGGCTGCGATGCTCGGGTCAAACGCAGATGCACAGAGTCTACTTGCTCTTCTTTACCTGAAGGACACACCCCAACTCCCAATCGACGTAAAGGGTATTCCTTTGTCCGTACATGTCTTCAATGCTGCCCTGCCCCGAGTCATGGAGATCCGCGGACTCACCGGCGCCATATTTATCTTTCGTATCATGCGCTCCAAGGGCATCCAAACAAACGCAGCCACCATCGAAGTGTTTCTCAGTTATCTCGAGCGTACGGAGCACCTCGAAACATATCGGCTAACCCAGGTCCTGCGGAGCATATCACGAAAGGCCGATGGTCCGACCATTCGACATCTTAACATCATCCTTCGCAATGCATTGCGTCGAGAGAAGCACAGGATCCACGGTTGTGGATGGGATACTACTGCCGCAAAGTTTTCGTCCACAAGGCGCTATACGCCTACTTTCCCCGAGAATCGTGACATTCTCGATTCCAACTCCTTCGATCCCAGCGGTAGCGATCATTCTTCACACCGTGATTCTCGTTTCCGGCATACCATTTCTGCGCTTTCCCGCAAAGGAGTCAAAAATGATCGAGCTACTTTCGCGTTATGGCTCAAGCACGAAGGCATCGCTGACCCCACTCTTGGAACCGCAAAATCTGTATATCGCTACATGGTCAACAAGGGCATGCATCCAAATCGTTATCACTTCACCTCTCTAATGGATGGCTTCGTGCGCGCGGGGGACATGGAAGCTGCTGAACAGTTCATGCAATCTGCCAAGGCGGCGGGTTTTGAACCAGACGTGGTGATGTGGACGGTGCTCATTTCGGGATACGGGCGGAAGGGAGAACCCGGGTTAGCCATGAGAACTTTTCGGACGATGGTCGCCGCTGGCATTTCGCCCGACGTGGCTGCCATTGACGCTCTCGCACACGCATATTTTGCTGTTGGTGCATATTCGGTGGCGCGGAGGGTCTTGCTTGAGCTGTGGCCTCGGGTGAAACCGTTTCCGACGGAACTCAAGAATGTACCTCTCAAGCAGTTGGCGCAAATATTCCGTCAACCAGAGGACCCTGGCATGGTTCGCGGAGAATCCTTGACGCCGCAGGGGCGGCGCTCCTTCAACCGGAAACTGCGTCAGATTTTGCAGGAGTGGAATCCACAGATATAGGTATCCTTGGCGATTGGAGTTTGCGACTGGTTTGTTTGTAGGGGCAGCGTTGGGATGATACATATATGCATACAAAGGGAATGACTACATCTTTTTACACAGCTCTGCCCAATAATGTCCTATCGCATGTGTGCAAACTTCTGATCCAATAGCCGCAACGCCTCCCTCACACCGTCAGCATTGACCTCTTTCATCCTTCGTCGCCCGCATTCAATGAGCACGTGTTGTGGGACTAGCCGCGGCGGTGACTCCCGCTGCTGCTGTTTTTGACGGAAGTGCTCGTGAGGGTCCGTGAGTAGGACGGACTGATCATGGTCCTCATTCGCAGGTTTTGGCTCGTGATGGGAGAGCCGTGATGTACGATCAGGCGTAGGGGCGGGTGAGATGACGACGCGAGATCCAATACACTTTGATCTACGCGCCACCACTTCCGCCAGCAACGACAGATCAGCGAAAGCAACGTTTGGATGTGATTTGAGCTGACGCCATGCGTCGTCCGTGGTTATGGTTTCGGGCCCGCGTCGGGGGTTCGTGGACGAAATGATGGGTGCGATGCCGCACGAACCGCACTTGGTGATATCACCGCAGCAACCACCGACCAAAATTTCTCCCGTTTCAGTGGTTCTCTTTGGACAATCGGTGCAAGGCGTTGTGATGTTGACTTTGTGCCCAATGGCCTGGCAGAAAGCCTTGCCGAAACTGTCGTCGGCACAAGCCATGCAGTTGTCGGGATCACCTGAGCACTTGGAGGTCGAGGAAGAGGTGATCGTGGTCATTGGTGTGACTGGGAATATGGGAGTTGCCCTCGAAGAACCTGTCCTGCGACGGATAGGAACGGGTGCTTGGAAGGCTGGTAGGTTGTCCAGTATACTCATACTGGCAGTGGGAGGGGGAGCGTCAAGGAGTACAGATTCGCTCAATGATATCATTGGCTGGTGGTCAAGGTTCTCGCTTTGAACAGGGAATTGATGGAGTGCGTTGTCGTTGGTCGCCTGCTGGATAGTAGTCAGTTCTTTGCACAGACAGGGTGCGTCTGGACTACACAAAATGCAGGGGTAGTTATCGATTGGATCCTGGGCACTAGTCGTCTCGTTCGTCGTCGTGAACGAGAGGACATTGTTGACCGGTGGAGGTGTGGGAAACATTGACTGTCGAGAGTCACACTCGTGTTCCCTAGTGGAGAATGCAGCGGTTGGAGGGGCGTCCTCGGAAGCACACGCAAGAGATGACGATGACGAAGGGAAGGAGGGATGGAGAGTAGGAGGCAGAGTTTCTTCCATGTCTTCATCGACCCTGGCCCGCTTTCTAGCAGAGCTGTCGGTGGGAGGAAAGGCGGGGGAAGATGTCGACTTTTCGCCGCACGCTCGCCACCCATCCTTGTCAAGATGCTCTTCGCGCTCCTGCTCCAGACGAGCGATCTTGTCCCGTAGGGTCTGATTCTCTCGACGGAGTTCATCGTTTTCCTCCTTCATCTTCTTGGCAACGTTCTGCAGAGCGACATTGCGCTCGATCTCGCCCTGTTCGTATGAATTTAGACGGGCCTGCAGCTCGGAAAGTTGTGTTTGCTTGCGCTCGCGGAAAGCACGCTGAGCGGCTCTGTGTGAATCAAGTCAGCTCGGACCGGGAATTCGAGATGTAGGAGGGGGCCTTGCCTATTCTGCAAACGCCGACTGCCGGACGGCTCATCGTCCTGCATATGGGTCAGTTTGTGGGGAGATGGTGATAGGAAGGACAGACATCGTCGTCTTTACAGACAGCCGTACTCATGCTCGTCTGCTTCTTGGGCTTTCGGCCAGGCTTGGGTTTGGCGGGAATAACCCATTCCTTTGACGCTGCAGCGATAAGGAAGGATGAGCTGGACGACGACGACGACTTTGGGGAGATGAACGTACGTTGTGCCCATAAAACGGGGGAGGATGGCGAGAGAATCTCTGGCGACAACATCATGGCAGAACTGTGGCTGGCTCAGGTCACGGTCGTCGTCGGCCGGGCGACTATCTTTCATTGCCAAAAATACGACACAGCCACTCTCATCTACTATACTTACTCCACGATCTCCTCCGTCTGTTCAATCACCTCATCGATCCACTCCTCGATCTCCTCCTTTTCATCTTCACCCTCACTGCGCTCCTCTATCTCCCCCCCGCTCCGCTTCTCGTCCGCCAAATCACGCTTGCAACGTGTCCGCCATGCATTCCATTCATCCACCAGCCGCTTTCGGTGGGCGATCAGCTCCGCGCTGACGTTGCTCTCCTCCGTCGCGTCCTCTTCGTCGAACGTGCGACTGTACTCCTTCAGGTTTCGACGGACCTGTCGTTGCTGGTCCTTCGTCAGCAGCGTGCGGGGCCGAGGGCGCCATATAAATTGCTTGAATCGATCTAGGATGTGCTTCTCAAGCTCTTGCCCTCGAAAGTCCCAGATCGCGTATCCGTTCTCAAGCTGACATCCAATTAGCAATCGTCGATTTGTCCATCACAAAACCTACCGTGTGCCTCCACGCACTTGCACTCGTTGCTAGGTACCTCCCGCTCGGATCCCACTCCACATCTGTAACTCCGTAGTGATCTGCTGAGCCGAGCTGCTGGATACCCGTACCCCACTCTGCCGTCTGGCCTTCTCTGCGTTCCTCGCTGCTAAAATCGAGGTCCCAGAACTCTAGCTCAGACTTGGTAGACGAGCCTACAGTGGCAAGGACAACATGGCGTCCGCGCGGTGACCACCTAACGGTGTTGCTCGTTCGAGATGCGAGCGTACCTACCATAGCACATTAGCAACCGAAAGCATCATACGACACCACGAAGCGTACGTAAAAGCCTGAAATCATTCTTGGCTCGATCGAGTTGATAAAAGCTTATGTCTGTTTTGATGGTGATACCCGGCCCCGGGTTGCCCAGATTCGGGTCGCTACTCGAGACGATGGCAAATCGCTCGCCCTTAGGTTCCCATGAGAAGTCCGTTCCTGCGTCTAGACGCCGAATTAGACATAAATGAATGTGCAGGAGAGACGGGCCAACCCTTCAGCTCGACCACTTCCACTGGAAAGTCTTTTTCGCGAACTCGGAAAATTTCGAGGTTGCAGAAGATCGATTTCTTTGTTTTCGTATGACGATCGACTTTAACACACAAAAAATCGCCCTGATTTTGCCAATGAAGTTTACACTGACAAATGTCCATTAAATGCGGAAATTCTATCAAGTCAATCACACGGACCTCTGTGACGTTGAATAGATTCTTTTGGCGCAAAATTTGTCTGCTGGGGAACTCCAGAAGTGTAACCCTGGCAGGCTGATTAGCCACCTCGGGTGTCCAGTATGCAAGCATATTCTCCCTCGCTTTTCTGGGCGCTTTGTCTGCTTTGGCGACCTTCTCGGCATCCTCCCGGTCCTTGTCACCGTGAGGACACCACTCAAAGTCAACAACGCCCTCAATCTTCAAACTCTTCTTATCGTGGAGACCCATACTAGGGAGTTCATACACGCTGATTTGCTGACCAGGCGTCGTTCGTGCGACATACTTATCATCGGCACTCCATTTGAGCGCGGGCCACTGCATCTGCTTTTTCACCGAAGAATCTTCGCCCTCGAAAAGAGACGTAGGAAAAGTCCTAAGCAGGCGGCCCGATTTGACATCCCAGACAGCGATATTGTTGCCTTCGTCTTCAGGGGAAAAGTATTCGGGACCTTGAGGAAGAGTCGGGGACACGGTGATAGGATCATGCGACCAAGTAACGAGATACTTCTCGCAAGGGGAGAAATCAATCAGCTTGACAAACGGATGGGCGAATCGCTGCTGTGGTTCCCAGGAAGAGCCACCCCATAGGCGGACACCCTGGCGGAAGAGAGTTGCAAAGTATGTGCCAAGAGGAGACCAGGAGGCATAGAGCTCGGTCCAATTCTAGGAAATGTGTAAAGAATGATAAGTATCAAAACTGCGAAACAAACCTTTTTTGTATATGCAACTTCGCACTGCGATGGTTTTCCATGCCACTGTATCTTGACATCATCGCCACGGTAGGTGACATACTGATCACGCCCTAGTGGGTCGGCAAGCCAAGCTCGATGATATTCCTACATGGAAGGTCGAAACAGGATCAAAAATGACGTTTAACCTCGGACCTTTGGATGAAACTCTTCTATCTTCGGTTCGACATACGTTTCGTCCATGTTCGCATATTGGTCAATATCGTCAAATCGATTGACAAAGAAAGTATGTTTTGAGTCAAACGGATGTCCATGCATGGCGTTTATCGCAAACGTTGCTGCATCAGCGCTCCCTGTATCGACGAAAATGTAGCTGGAGACCGGTCATTTGGCGAAGGAACCGAAGAAAGGCATAGTATTGGCATACCCTTTGCTTTTTCCCGAAGCATTGTCCCAAGGAGTGAAGATATTTTCGGGTTTTATAGGAGTACCCTTCTTTGTGAACTCTTTGGAGATTTTTGCGAGAAGTTTGTCGAGTTTTGATTTATCGATCACTGGTACACCGTCTACGACGATGACATTATCCAAGCTATCATCGAGGGCGACTTGATATCTGGGAATGATTGTGATCATTATGTGATTTACGAATAGCAGCGGGGCCGCCTACTTGTCTTCGATGTCAGTGAAGTCGAGTTCGTCGTCAACGTCGAGATGTGAAGTGCCGTTTGGAATGGCCATCTTTTCAAGTACGGGGAAGAAGTTTGAGCGGAGTAAGTCGAGTCTGGGAACTTTTTCAAGATAACAAAAAAAAATTGAGTTGATTCATCTCGCGGAATATCTAGTAGTGAACGTTCAACCAGCATTCCTGGATCTGTTCGTCTTGGAAATATGCACGCCATTAGATGAACTCGATGAAGACACTGACACTATCTTCAAGCCAGGCCGTTAAGTAAATTTCCAGTTGTCAAGTTACTTACACCACTTAGGTTAGGGTTGCATGTTACTTCATGACGAACGTGCTACGCTCCGTCCACTAGCAAAGCTGTAAAGTCTATCCTGTCAACTTCACATCATATGATACGAGTCCCAATCAAATTGACGCTTCAAGGAACATCGCGAGTTTGAATGCTGCCATGAAGCTGCCACACTGTAACCTCTCCTGCCAGCCTAACCGTCAAGCTTCAAGGCCGGATTCCTGCTCCTCCCCGACCAACATGGAGCAGTATTGGTTCGTTGCACAGGAACGTGATTCAAGACGATTACAAATGGTTCCACGTTTCCGGTATGAACGTTCTTTTACGGTCGTTTGTTGGTCCGGACCGATTGGGACATCTGGGTTCGGCCTCTAACAGCGTTAACCGGAGCTATCTTGCCAAGTACTACCTTTCTCATCGCAGTGGCACGTGTGTTTATCTTTAAAATCCGACCAGCTTGATCCTTCAACATCTTGGATCGAACCTTCTCCTGGATACAAGTCCGAGTTCTCTACGGTACAAGTCATGTCGGACGAGCAAGACGTCGACTTCTCTGAGGGGAACAAGACAAGTGGCCCCCGCAACGTATCTGTCAACGCTTACGAAACGAATCTCAAAGCCACTGCGCATGAACTGAATGAGAAGGAATCACTCAGCGCTTGGCTCACCATCCTTGCATCTGGTTTCGGTTTGATCAGTGATGGCTGTAACTTTGCATTCCCTGCTCGTCAGAAAAGCAGCTGAATAGTTGTTTCAGATCAGAACAACTTAATGACTATGGCAAACGCAGGTGGTCTCTTATCCATTCCTCACCAGCTGCAAAGTATCCTCTCTAGGTCGTTTTCAAGGATCTTTACCCCAAGGATTATACATCAACCGTCTCTACCCGCGTGTCAAATGCTCTTCTTGTTGGTCAGTATTACATGCGAGCGAGCGTCGTCTTCAAACGGATCTAAGTGGATTTAATAGGCGCTATCATTGGGCAAATTTTCGTCGGTCTAGTGTGTGACCGAATCGGCCGTAAAGCTGCCCTTGTGGGCACTACATTGCTCATCGTCCTTGGCGCTACCCTCGCAACTGCCGCTCACGGCGCTAACGGAAGTGCATCTGGCTTGTTTTGGTTCCTGACAATTGCCCGAGGAATCACCGGCATCGTAAGTATTCACAGTCAAATACTCGGCCTTGTCATTGATTTGGGCAGGGTGTCGGTGGTGAATACCCTGCTTCGTCGACGAGTGCGAGCGAAGCAACGAATGAGCGATCCACCAAGAGTCGTGGGCCAGGTACTGTCCATTCACTGTTTACGTTCGCATCTTGACAGTTGTTTACTTTTTTTGCAGTCTTTATCATGGTCACGAATTTCGTTCTTTCGGCAAGTCCCCGTGTTCCTTTCATCGAGGCTTTCGAGGATAATTTTTTGACACAGTTTGGTGGTCCATTGGCCGTTTCCGTGTTCCTAATTGTGCTATCCGCAGCTGGAGAACAGCATCTGCAGACTGTATGGCGTGTTTCCTTTGGATTTGGTATCTTGTTACCGTTGTCCGTGCTCTTCTTTCGTTTGCGGATGTTGAGCTCCAAACTTTATCGGAAGGGTGCCATCAAACGTAATGAACTTTTGATCTGGAACGAAACACTACTCATCGTCTAGTCAGGCCATGTTCCGTATTGGCTTGTGTTAAAGTATTACTGGCGTGCGCTTATTGGTACCTGTGGAGCATGGTGCGAATTATCGTCCGGACTACCAGATACCATCTAATTCTTTATCAGGTTCCTTTATGACTTTGTAAGCGTTTTTGCGGATTCTTGGGGGTCATGGATGATATGCACGATTATTAGGTTACGTTTCCGAACGGCGTGTTCTCTGGGACAATTATTTCCAGTGTAATCCACAACAGCGATCTTAAGCAGACCGCTGAATGGCAACTTTTACTTGGAACGATAGCCCTGCCTGGTGTCTTTGTCGGTGCTTTGCTTTGCAATCGGTTGGGAAGAAGGAATACTGTAAGCGTTAGAGTCTGAGCTCAGAGCTGTCTACTGACTCAAACATCTACACTAAGATGATCTTGGGATTTTCTGGTTACCTGGTGTTTGTAAGTTCCCTGTTTTTTGGCTTCTTACATGCTACAGCCAGTCACTTCCTAGGGTCTCATAATTGGCCTTGCCTACGATCAAATCACGACTATCATACCTCTTTTTGTAGTCTTGTGAGTTGAAAGAACCAACTCACAGAGAACTGCTCAATGAGATCATATTCAGCTATGGTTTGATGCAATCGTTCGGCAACTTGGTATGTGACATTAGTATTAAGATTCCAGTTCGTATGCTCATGCAAGTGCAGGGACCGGGTGACATGCTAGGTTTGACGAGCTCTGAGTGAGTGAGCTCTTCTTTTTTGATTCGGACTCAAAGACTATCCGCTCAGGTCTTATGCAACCCCCGTGCGGTATGTCACTACATGCATGCTTGGTTACTGTGCTCTTAAACCAGCTGTCAGTGGAACATGCTACGGAATTTCTGCAGCTATCGGGAAGACAGGTGCTGCAATTGGCACCCAAGCATTCACACCCATCCAGAATAATCTTGGAAAACGGTGGGGTGACATTTATCTCGTATTCACAGACCCTGGCTTATGCAACCGGTGAAGCTGGACTTTTATTATAGCTGCCATTTGCGGTGTCACTGGAGTGCTGGTGACATACTTCTTCGTACCTGATAAGACCGGGGTTGACCTCGCTGATGAGGATACTAAATTCTTGAGTTACCTCGCAGATAATGGTTGGGAGGGTGAGATTGGAGAGGATGACGACAAGGGGTTAATTACTGCGTCATACCCGAGCGAGGAGGAGAAGATTTGACAATGAGTCGGAAATGATTTATGATTTATGTAGTTTCGGTCACGTGCAGCCTAATTAGTGTTGCTACTTGTTACTTACCCTCTTGTATTTGCAACCTCGAGCCGGTCGAATGTCTGCGCAGGTCCTTCGGTGTGGCACGGCGGCACGCCGTTCTCTGTGCAATTCGTGCCTGCTCTCTCGTCGCACCAGGGTTTACTACTCACATTCCGCTCTTTCTTCCATTGCCGGTCGAACCGATCCCTCCGCCTCCGCGAGTACAAGTGACCGGACGCGAACGGCCGCTCGGAGTGATTCTCATCATGCAGTCGTAGACACAAGAGACCCGCTCGACCCGACCCGGCTCGATCGTTACCTTTCTTCCATCACGGCAGCCACTTTGGAACCGACACTGGACGACGTCGAACGATGCAAACCGGCAAGCTTTTCTCGACCGAACTCGTCGCGCTACGCGACGGAATATACGAACTTGTTGGAGACGCTCTGTCGGTCGTTCAGCAAGGATCAACTACGCCGTTTTACAGAGCTCTACAAGCTCGACGCAATATGGACCCGTTCATCGCGTAGGAAGACAGAGTACGCAGAGTCAATAATAGAAAAGGCGTGGGGCTGGACATCGCTGAAAGAGATAGAGAGAAAACGACGCGACGAGACTGAAATGCTTGTGAAGTGTGAGTTTAAATCCTTTTCCATGTCATTTCCGTTCCAATGAATTATATTGCAGCATTCACGGTGACACCCAGCCAGCTATTCCTAATAATGGGAAAAGGTGCGAGAAACAAGTTTCCTCCGATGGTGTGTTATTCACGCTTCCGGAACAGACGGGGCTGATTTGCTGCACTTGTCGGTGCAATACAACGTACACATATCCTTGACGTCCAGCCCTCTTTCTCTACGCGTCGAAGGTCTACGAGGCTCTCTAAAAGGTTTGACAGAGCATATCAGTTCTTTGAAGAAGGTACATTACATTGGCTATGCTCACATACCTATTGAACTTTATTTTCCTAGGGTATAATTGATGAGATATTTGAACTTCCAACTGGTCGCCAAGTCCGCACAGATCTGCTACAACGCATATCTCGGCTATCTGGCGCGTACGTCGAGAATCATGGCAACAGAGGCAAGGTGTGCATGTTCCACTCAAGGCTCACGAGGCCCTGCTCACTGTCACACAGATCCGCATATGTGCCAAAGATGTCAGTGACATTGCTGCTGCCAAACGGTTAGCGCTTCGCGCATCACTGGAGGTCGGTCCAGTTTGTGATAGTCACCTGAGTTTGGGTCAGAATATATCAAACCTCTAGGTTGGAACACAAGCACGCACCGTCTGTTATGATCCGCCCAGCAAAACTAGCGATTCCCCCATCGAGATCTCGGATCCGCCCAGATATTCTATATATCCATTCGTCGCACCCTGCTCGTTCCCATGGACGATGCATGCCAGGAGTGCATTCCGGCTACGCCGAGTGGCGGACTGGTTGGGTGCTCACTCGTACGAAGACATAGCATCTACTGGTGGCATAGTTGATAATCCACACCGCCTGCTCAACTTCGATCAGTGAGTGTACTTCAGAGAGATTGCTGACATAGCTGATCGCGCTATAGAAGCAAAGAGGAGCTAAACCAACTGGTCCACCCTACGGTGCCTGATAACACCTCATATCGTCGGAGAATTGTCACGGCTTCGTGTGTAATTTTTTGATTTCCAGATGGGTACTAAGTACTAAGGGATAATCAGGCTAGGTCACATCTTAATGTCATCAGGCGACAAGTCACAACGACCTACAATATTTCCACCGCTAAGAGGTACTTTTTCTCTTCCAGAAATCCTCAAATGGGTTGAAACCTCCGCAACACCATTGGATTTTGTTCCGAGGTTCGTACTACCTGGTCATACCTGGTCATACCTGAGTCACGAACAACTTTCATTTGTGCAGTGCCCCATCTGCTATGATGACGGTCACCACCAGTAAATCAAAACTTCTTCATCGGCTGGTTTATAGGACATTGCCGCAAATGACAGCCGATGATTCCCGACTACCTCCAGATGTTTTGAAGCTCGAAATCGAGCTTGCCGATCCTTCAACCACTAATAATCAAGTTACGCAAGGTCTCGAAAATGAACGCCTCAAAGACGTACTATCATCCGACGGGTTGAATTCAAGCCCAGATTCCGATTCTTCCTTGGGAAGTGATTCTCCGCTGGGCAACTCGACTGAGGCATTGGATGAAGGGTCACACTCGAACTGCCAAGCAGGTAGGGAAGCGTACATCAATCTGATGTTGCCAGATCGGTCAGTACATCCATGAGCCATTATCTTTCCGAGGTGACGTCTTGCCATCAAGCCCAATGGACGTGCAGCTTTGTGTCTTTGACTCGGATGAAATAGTTTTGGAACAGCAACCACAAGTCCTTCGGGCCTACGCCCACAGCCTTCAAGTTGGTGATATGTACGTATACTCCTCATTAGTTAAAAATGCAATACTGAGCGTCCACATAGCTCGACCGATAATACCCAACTTCCACAACCCAGTCCACCATTGACATTCAGCTTCGAAGGAAAGGAATACTATCTTTATGAAAGTTCGAGGTCAAGACAAAACTATGGTTCGATCACGTCATCGGCCATTTCAAATCGTCGCGCTGCCAGTCATCCGGTGGAAGTCTGTAGCGAGAACATCAAGGATCTTCAGAGTGCGCAGAAAATGGAACTGTGCCAGGTCAGTCTTCTATTCACCCACGGTTTGTAAACTCAATGATTGCCAAGGTGAAATTTGATGGCGCTATTGAGGGTTCGAATTGGGAATCTTTCCTCGCTGCATGCGACCAACTTAGCGCAGCATCCTTTGAGTCGCGAAGCAAGAAGGATAAACTGCAGACGGTTTACGTAGAGAAATGATATTTCGCTGTCCGGTTCATGACATGCAATGCAATGCGAACAGGAAATAGATGTGGTATTGCAAGTGCAATAAAATGGACGGGGGCTCCAGCTATCTGCGTCCACCGCTCCTTCCTTTCGCCTTGTCCTGACGCTTTTTGGCTCGTAACTGAAAAAAAAGGGATCAGCTTTTAGTTTACAAAACTGGCCCAACAGGTCCGTACCTCTTTTCTCATCCTAGGGTCCACCATGGCGTAGCGACCTTTGACGCCTTTTGGACGTCCTTTGATGCCTTTATGAGCACCCTTTGCGACTACCACTTTGATATCTTTTTTCTTGCCCTTTGAGGCGCCTTTCCGCATCACTTTCTCGATCTGCTGCGCCTTTTCCCGTTCAGACATATCCGATGTCGCGTTCACACCCTCAGCTTTTTTCATGGCCTTTTCAAGGCGCCGGACAGCTCGCAGTTTCTTCCGACCTTTGGCTTCCGCAATTTTCTTAATCGGGCGTGCATCGAGTGCACGCTGACGTGCCTTCAAGGCTGCGACTGCCTCCTTCGTGACAGGGATGATGGGCTTGTAATGTTTCGCCTCGTCGTCGAGGAACCAAGGAGGCAGGTCATCCTTGGCGTTTAGCGAATAGCGATTGAAACCATCATTCAGAAGCTGCGTTTTAGTGGTTTTGCGATTGACGAGCTGCTCTGCGAGAGTGACAGCTTCCGCAGTCGTTAGACCATGTTCTATACCTCATGTGTCAGTTTTGGTTTTAGGCTCAAAGTCTGCAACCGTACTTTGAACGTAAGCCTGTTTGACTTGATCCATATTTTCATCCTCGACGCTCCACATGTCGTCGTCGTCGTGCTGAGTCTCGGCGGGGACGGTCTCGAAATCGCTCGCTTCAGACTAGGCATCGTCAGAAATGAACTGGGACAAAAGGTTGGGTTGGTATACCATTTCGTGGTCGCTCTGCTGATTCGAATTCGAAATCATCTCTACCTCTTCAACCTCTTCAACCTCATCGTCCTCGTCGTCCTCAGCAGGTTCCGCCATGTCCTTGAATATATCTTGGCTAAACCAAACCTGCGCAGCGCGAGAAGGTGGTTGAGGGTCCGTATGTGTTTTGAGAGGAGCACTAGGTCGTTTCCGTTTCTGGCCAACAGTAGGTTCATCATCATCGCTCTCATCTGAAGAGAGATCGCCAATCTCCCTGACCGCTGCCATCTGTTCCCAGCCACCGTCTTCGCTACTGTCATCCCCACTCTCGTCCTCCTTGTCGGCTTTTAGGCCGCTCCATTCTTCGACTTGGCCATTTTTCTTCCTCGCCTCTTGCACCCGATACTTCGCGTCCCTTTCTTTTAGCTTCTCCTGATAGGCATCGTACATGTCATCGAGGTTAGCTTCGAGCGCCGACACTCTTCTTTCCCTTTCTTCTTCGGAATCGACTATTTCTTCGTCGCTGCTTTCCACTTCTTGATTCGCGCCGTCATCGTCATCGTCCGATGGCATCTCGTCGTCCAAGGCAATCTTGTTAATACCACCCTTTTTCCGAAGTCCTCTCTGCGTGTCAACCAAGTCAAACATGTCATCTTGACCCATGTTGAGTGACGCATCGTTCTGTTCAAGACCGATCTCCAGAGGAGTTGTCATCTGCAACTGCATCCGTTGGATGGTTTTTGTTTTAACTTCGTTAGCTCTCCTTCGAGCACGCTTTGCCTTTGCTGCCGCCTCTGCATTGCGTCTCTCAAGCTGACATGGACGGTCAATCAGGGAAACCGTGAATACCACCAATTTTTTACCTCTTCTTGTATCTGCTGTTCCTCGTTACCCACTTCAGATATCTCAACTGCCTCCGTAAGTTCGGCAGCGGTCTTGGTCTTCACTTCCAAACCAAGCTTCGGGGGAAAGTCGTGAGCGAAAGCTAGTTGACGATCTGAACTGCTTCACCTCCTCTCGTACAGCTATCCGCCATTTTAACAGAGCCTTGAAATCACCTTTACCTAGCACCTTGAGATCTTCGAAATTGGCCACAATGTCGGGAGTAGTGATGTCAAGTTCCAGCCACCTGTACAACAAGCGTTTTGACCCTGGAGAATTGAGTAATATGTATCTCGTACTGTTTCTCCTCGTCGGTTTTGAATGAGATTTTGTTAGCGAGACCGAGCACATTGATGGGTTCGGGGCCGTGGACGAAATCACTCGCAGAAATTTCCTTGAAGAGAGTATAATCGCCATCGTCGTAACCGTCCCGCCGTCTGCGTTTTTTCTCTGGCTGAAAGACGTTGGCCTGGACGTTATTCGCCGATGAACTTTTGTCAGGACCGAACTGCGCAGAGCCCAAATCCTTGAATACGTGCTTGGGGTCAAAGAATTTCGGATCAATATGTTTTGGGGCGAGGAACTGCCGGCAGACAACGAAGATCTCGGCAGAGACATTCCTTTAAATAACACTGAGTGACTGAATTGATGAAAACGAGTCAGCTAACCTGGAGGAAGCTGGTTTCGTCGCCTCTACTTTGCCAAACAATTGATTAAACACCCAGATGAGATTGTTGTAATCGACACTTCGGAAGACCTTGGTGACGAATGTTCCTCCTTTGACCAGGAATTCTGCCGCCAATTTCAGACTCATGAGGACCAGCTCAGATTGGCTGTATGCATCCTGAATCCACGCAGTACCGACATTGGGTGCACCATCGTGAAGCACGACATCTGCTTTCCAGTCCTTGACTTCGGCTCGGAGAAGATTGCGGCAATGGGTGGTAGTGATGTCTGCGGCAAACGTGACTACTCTTGGTATTGGTTTGATTGGCACCAAATCGACGCCTGTGGATTGAGAATAGTGATTGGTACGGGATAGATTCGATGGAGGGGCAGGGCGCACCGACGATCACGCTGTTGGTTGGCATGTATTTACTTGCAACCTGAAGCCATCCACCCGGGGCCGCGCAGAGATCGATACAGCAGCGGGCAGACTCGAGAAAAGCATATTTCTTGTTGAGTTGAATGAGCTTGAAGGCTGAACGGGCGCGGTAGCCCTGCTCTCTTGAGAATATCGGTCATGAAGGAGCGAAATAGAGAAAGCTACACGCACTTTGCAAGTTTATAATACTTGTCGATACGACCCTTTCCGGTTTTCTTTTGGGCCTTGCCCATGACTGAAGTGAAGAGCAGGTGTTATGTAATAAACTACATGGGCGCAAAGTTCAAGTTCAAGCTCCTTCTCTCATGACCACACCTAGCTCGTCGTCGCCGTTGTTGTTGAGCCCCGGACTGAGTGGTGGGGGTACCTCTTCGTTCCTATGGAGGTCAGGTGCTATCCTGAGTTAGTCTCCATGTTGAGTTCTCTGGTGTGTGACTGACTCGGACAACATAGCATTCGCCGGAATGGCCACTGGAGCCTTTGGGTCACATATGCTCAAAAGCAGGATCACTACTGACGAGATCCAGGTGTGGGGGAGAGCAGCTACTTATGCGGTGTGTAGACTCTCTTGGGAAGGGTCTTGTGACTGACCATGCAAGGGAAGATTGTGAATGGGCTTGGACTGATGGTGGTATCCATGCACCCCCGATTCTCCACCCACCGGTTCGCTGGGCCGGCCATACTGACGGGCGGGGTGATGTTTTCTGGGAGCATCATGATGCTCTTGCTGAACCGACGGTAGGACTCTCGTACGAAACTCTGACTGTGTGTTGATATTTTAAAAGACTCAAGTTCCTTGGCCCTGTCACGCCACTTGGAGGTGCACTGATGATGGCTGGGTGAGCGATGACTTGTATATAAAGCGTTTCTGACTAGTAAAGACAGATATCTTTGCTTGGCGTGGTACTAGTAGATATTAAGTCACGTGATTTACGCGTTTTCGTGTTGACTCCGCTTGAAATGTATCCATCGTTTTCTCTCCTTATGACTTCCAGCTACGACTCTCGCCCGCCCTTGGCACCGTCTCGACCTCTCAAGCGTCGTCTTTCGTCATCCACCGACATTGCTCTCTTTAGCCCTGCAGAAGATTCGTTCAACCCAAAGCCATATGCACCAAACACTACAGGCGCCCCTTCCAAGCACCCTCCCCCACGCAATCATCCCTCACTCGCACACCACATACCTCTCATGGACCCCTCTCCATCAGATCCCAGCGTCGTCTTCATACACCCCCCCTTCGTCACATTTCCAAACGCCCATCTCTATCCTGAAGGTCTTTCCTACTCTCTCATGGCTGTCAACCCCGAGTGGTTCTTAGATGCAAACGATTTCACATCCTCCCTCTCCACGAATCCTAATGCCATTTCTTACCCTCCTCAGCTCGAGCCTCCTAGAGGCTGGTGCCCCGCCAAGAAGAAGGATCTCAAAGCATTGGGTCCTGATGGCTGGCCAGAAGGCGCAGAGCCCCGACTACGTTGCACTTTCTGTAGAAGAACATATGCCGGTGTGAATGCAAAGAGTATGTGGCGACGTCATGTGTACGAAAAGCATAAGATTGCAATGTCAAACCGCCGCGATGGAAATGATCGAAGCCGTAGCGGTCGAGCATCAAACAGTAGGTTACCTCTCTAATCTACTTACTCCAGTTCACCCTTCACGCGTTGACAGGGGAGCAGCACCGCGGCACCGTTTCTGACAAGGAGAATTTATCGGGAGATCTACGCCGAGTTATCAAGTCATCCACAGATAGTAACAAATCCAAATCAAGATCTTTTCTTGTCCCATCGGACAGCGCCATCCAGAACAAAGACCAGGATGACCAGGAGGAGAACATTGTCACAGCATCTACACCATTCTTTGCTCCACCAGATTCTCTTTGCATCGCTTCTCCCTCCAGTAGCACTTCATCCACTGACGTTGTTCCGGCACCCAGCCTTCCCGAAGCAATCCCCCCGATTAATTCGCTGTCTGACCAAAAGACATCATCCCCAGTCAGCGCCCCAGTCACGCTTCCCATGTCCCCTTACGATCCAACATTGACACCCTCGTTTCGCCATTCCCCACCGCGTCTTCCGTCTGATCAACCATGGCGTTTTCCCAGCCCAAGTCATCCACTGCACTCGAGGGCGAGGGAGTTGTGTCTCGGCATGCTAGTCCGGGGAGGCACAAGTCCACTTGTCAAAACTGCGACGAGTGAATCTAGTTCTCCCAGTATGGGCACCCCCAGTATCATTCATACACCGTCCAGTGCCCTTGGACGCAGCAAACCCTTCAATGATGCCTTTGGAAGTTCACCCGTCATATTCCGGGCCTCTCCACGGCAGCTCTTCTCTGATAATCAACCTTCTCTTCTGACTTTCAATTCACTCGATCTTCGCAAACGCATCAATGATTCACCCCTTAGTGGCGACCTCAGGCGACGCATGCGTTGTCACAAACCTTCTACGATGAACCCCTTATCCGATCTACACGGTGACTGGCTCTCTGACGCGTCGCTATCGTCTACAAGTTCTATCGGAATTCAGAGTCCCGCCCGGTCTTCGAATGAGGACCCGTTTGGTGGAGTGTATAAACCACTACTAGAGCCTAGGTCACGCAAAGACTTTGCAGACCTAAAAGTACCGTCGCCTTTCTCCGTGGTTGAAAGCCCAGTGGTCAGGAATGCCCGTCACCCCGATGTGGGTGCACCGGAGTTGGAAGCTGGTCTCGTGGGCCTTGGAATTGGTTTGATGGCTCCGTTCCGGCTGTCGACGTGTCGAACGCAATCCAGCCATGGGGTTGAGGGTTCATCTATGGAGAACGACGAGGAAGAAGTGGAAAGGGTACTCACTGATGGTTCTCCTGCATCTCCGACAGAGATGATAAGCAGCAGGCACTCGCGCTCCCCTCCTCTGAAGAGACGACGGATGAGCGGTGAGTGAACGACACGGGTTGGTGTATATTGTGGTCGATGTCTGCGTCTTTGCCTTGTTATATCACGGATGGTCACGAGCTTTTGATACTGAATTCATATCCTACGTGTAAAGTGTTTTGGAACCGACTTGTATTTTCTCGTTGATATGATATCGAACGCGTAGCAGTTGCTGTCTTGTCAGCTGTCAGGTCGAGTCGAG
The DNA here is from genome assembly GCA_038091395.1 of Leccinum rimulosum. Taxonomy (NCBI): domain Eukaryota; kingdom Fungi; phylum Basidiomycota; class Agaricomycetes; order Boletales; family Boletaceae; genus Leccinum; species Leccinum rimulosum. The sequence goes on from JBBPOJ010000172.1 coordinate 33,975, forward strand.
TCGTGTGAAAAATCCGGTTGGAGGGGGCGGCGTGTCTTCATCGAGGATATCGGGCAGGCATCAACACTACTCCCTGTTCGCGTCCACCAACATCGCTTGTTCGCTCTCACCCAGGTCCCCAATCTCAGGCAGGCACCCTTGCATACCTCGCGAGAACGTCCTCTCCTCTCTAATCAGCACGCTCTCGTGTTTGTCTTCAACTAGACACCAAACGTACATAATGCAAGCCATCAAATGTATGTCGCACACCGAATTTGATCCGTCTCTTCCTTATGACATGAACCAAAAGGTGTCGTGGTGGGCGATGGTGCCGTCGGAAAGGCATGTGGAGAACTTTCCAATGCTTCCAATAGCAACGCTCACCATTCCTCGTCAGACCTGCCTCCTGATATCTTATACCACGAATTCCTTCCCGGTGAGTCCTGGACTCGTATTCATCGATGCAGGACCACTTACGACAAGGTTCCAGGGAGAATACGTACCAACAGGTAGTTGCACTACTCATGAAATGATCCAATCAATGCTTATGCAGACAAAGTTTTTGATAATTACTCTGCGAACGTAATGGTAGATAGCAAGACGATCTCTCTGGGATTGTGGGATACGGCTGGACAGGAAGACTATGATCGTCTTCGTCCCCTCTCTTATCCCCAGACGGACGTCTTCTTGATCTGCTTCTCCCTAGTCAGCCCACCAAGCTACGAAAACGTTAGGACCAAGGTGCGCTTCATCAGGTTTCTAGTAATCGCAGTTGAGCCCAGGTCGGCTCCCACAGTGGTGGCCCGAGATTTCCCACCACGCACCATCTACCTCGGTCGTCTTGGTCGGCACTAAGCTCGATTTGCGCGAGGATCCCGCCACCATCGACAAATTACGCGACCGGTCAGTACTTTGAACTAATCTGCTATCCAAAATTGCGATCATCAACGATACGCCAACAGCCGTATGCAGCCCATTCAGTACAGTCAAGGCGTTGCCATGGCTCGAGACATAGGGGCAGTCAAATACTTGGAATGCTCGGCCCTAACACAAAAGGGCTTGAAAACCGTATTTGATGAAGCCATCCGCGCTGTCTGTGAGTGATGGAGATTCTTGTCGCGTACAAGTCTCATGTTCTCATGCTTTACCTGCCAGTAAACCCTCCCCCAAAGAGAGAGAGGCGTGGCCGAGCATGTGTTGTCGTATAATTGATGAACATTTAAATCAGAGATTGAGGGGACTTGTTCGACATCTTCTTCTTCTGTAGACGGATCTCTGCATTTCACACCCATTTATGTCCTGCTCGCTTTACGACCGGTATGCTATTTCCTTCTCTTTCGACCATGAGAATATACGTTGTCTTGTTCTGTGACGGATTATACCGCTCGTTTGAAGTGCCTCTGCATAGTCGGACATTGCCGAGATCCTTGAGCGTTTGAACTTCCAGATCCCGCGGGGATCGTAACTTGACTCGACATTCCATCAAAACTTCATTAAGCATGCCAAAAGTCAGCGGATCGCCTACTACAAGCCTAAGTAAGGACAGCAACGGACCGATAATACTGAAGAGAAATCAGGTAGTGTTCGTCGGAACCAGCGCTAAGTTTATCATCTCTGAGACTATTCGAGGCTTGTCATCAATGCAGAAGACGGAAATTGGTCAGTTCTCTCAGCATATATTCTCAGAATACGCTGATATCAATATATCTCACCCTCAGAAATGGTGATGTCGTTCGAGGCCTAATAGTCGTTCGCTAACCATCTAGACGCTTGTAGTGACGCCAAACGACCATGCTCGACTTGTGTCCGTTCACATGCCCATGCAATTGCGCATACCCAGGAGAGTTCGCATCTACCATCAAACCCAGAATGTACATTCGACGAAGGTAAATCTGTCGACCGTTTGAGTGATAACGCTCTCATTCCAGCGTGCTAGTTCCTGATGATAACATCCCGGACACATCCCTCGAGATCCCGCGAAACCGATATGGCCGTTTACAAGGTCGTATCCGTGCGTCATTCTTATCATCCTCATGGAGAGTAGGCTAATTCGAGACGGTAGTGGAACTGGAAGGCTTATTGAAGGAGAAGCAGGACGTAATTGCGTTTCTCACTGCGTCTTCCTTAGATCCTTCACAGCCTTCCAGAACCTCGAGCATTGCAATGCCACATACTCCGTCCCAAACAGTATCAGCCCTTGCCACTGAGAACTTCAATAATATTGGGGCTAGTGGTTACAGGGACTCTTCAATCATGGATGACAACTTGTCTGTATTCGAGGTCTTCGATGATTTGGTGGGAAGCATTCCCACAGAGTTAGGTGATTGAGCAGAGTTACACATGAATCAAGTACTGACATCGTTATAGGTGTTCTGTGGCCAAAGTGGCCGCCACACCTCCCCCGTCCTGACATTCTTCAACACATGTATGTCCCTTCTTCCCCGTATCCTTTTTCAAGCCCTAAATGGCAGAAATAACAGTGTAGATACTTTCTTCACTTTTCATCCCCATGCCTCTCGATTGCTGGACAAGCCCACTTTCATGATCTCCCTCTCCTTGCCACCCGACCACCCAGATTTCCCTTCACCCCCTATTCTCCATGCTGTCTGTGCGACTGGTTCCCTTTACACAGTAGCAAACAGTCAGCAGTTGGGGCTGAATACCCATAATTTTGCAGAGCAGCAAGTAGCACACGCAAAAACACAGATTGATGAATATACGACGAGCAAACAAAAGCTTTTTCAATGTTTGCAAGGTGCGTTTTTCTTTTATCCACCAGCGTGTCCCTACTGTCAACGTCGTTAAAGCATCAATCATCTTGTCGTGGTATTACTGGAGTCATGCAAGGTGAGCTCACAATTGCCGTTGCTTGTGTTGGTATGAGTATTGACGTTTACCCTCTTTAGATGGATTGAGGTTTGATTCACATTCACAGGACAAGTGCCCTACATAGTACTGATATACCTCTTAGCTTTTTGTTTCCACTGGGCAATCGTTACGCATTGCGGTTCCACTTGGTCTGAATCTATGCCCACCATTTCATGCGCTGAATACAACCACAAAGTCTATGTCAATAATGCCGAGTCCTCTTACTTTTGTGGAGGATGAAACACGTCGCAATGCGTTTTGGTTGGCCTATGCGATCGATAGGCAATATGGTGCTGGAAATGGATGGGCCATGTCGCTTGACGATAATGATATTGCTCAACTCTTACCCGTCCCGAAAGCAAAGCTAGATGCTGGAGTTCGTATACCATGATGTCATGCTGATACTCTACTGATGCACATCTAGATATCACTTGTTGCAGAACAACGCCAATGGTCACATCTTCGCGATTCATTTCTTGTTCATCCTCCAGATATAACGGACTCGTTCACGCTTTACATCAAGGTCATGATGATAATATCTCACGTCAAAAGTTTCAATCATCGGTTCCGAATCATGGAAAGCCTTGGAGACCCTGGATCGAAAACCACGAGAGTGAATCGATGGAATGAGTTAGATATCCGCTCTACACCAACTTTCAGTCAATTAGATGACGTTATAGTCTCGTTTCGATCCTCCTTATCCCACGAATTCAAGGATCCACTCGCAAACAATCGGCTAGACTCTCATCTCTACACCACCCACCTAGCCCTACATGTGTAGGTCCCGATCTCTATTCAATCGACTTCATCTTGGCTAAACCCTTTCAAGCTCGGTTATTCTCTTGCACGAGCCCCATGCAAACGTGGCAATCAATATCTGTACTTCTGCCATGAAGATTTTGCACGCTGCACGAGAAATTTTAGACCTCGTGTACACAGTATGGTCCACGAATTATGACCTAACCCACCTGGACCTATTCTGTCCCGTGAGACCGGTACCTCTGTTTTTTGTTTTGCCCTACTCACAGATTTCAGTTTTGCTGGTTCCTAGCAGGCCGGATCTTTGGACGATTCCTGAAGGCAGCTCAGGACATTGGCAACATTCTGCAGGTTGAAACACATCAGATCGAACTTGAATTCATCCGGTGTGTATGCTCGATGGACATGAAGCAGACTTGATTGAACTTTGTTTGCATGCACACAGCACCGCCCTTGGGAAAATGGGTGAGAAAGTGCCACTAGCCGGTGAGTAAAAATCGGTTGTATTCTTCGTGCAATACGTGGTGGAGACATGCTCTCGGTGTAGCTCGGTACTACAAGATGCTGGACACATGCGTTCTCGAAGCATATGGGCCTTCTGTCAACCAGACTGTCGCCCCTGACGTTCTTGTGAATGGCATACCAGACCGCACAATGGTGAACGATCCTCTCCTTGCACGTGTTGCTCAGAGTCAGACGTCGGCATATGACCTTGGGGCGTTCATGAAGCTCGACAGTGGTTTTGTAGGGGAAATATGAGCGGCTGGTTATATATGGATTCGATTCTCCGTGATCGATAATCGATGGATCTGTGTGGGCTTGACTGTATATATAGTGTTGAGTGTATTTGGATTAGCTCGTATTCACTCTCGGTTCACTCTCGGCTCGCGTTACATATATTGGACAACGAGACAATGATTAGCAGAGCCCTGGAAACGAGTTTCAAGTATTTTCAAAGTTACATGTCTGCCTCCAACAAGGCTGAAAAGCCGCAATTGGCATTCCTGGGTCCACTCGGGACATACACTCATCAGGTAATTATTCTCTTTCAATCTTTTATTATTCAGTGACACTTCTGGGTCATTCAGGCAGCATTCGAGTATTTTGGCGATTCTGTCGAATACACTGCTCGGTCAACAATTGCTGGTGAGTTATGCCAATATCACGAGCAATGAAAATGGGAGCCTAATTCGGAGCCAGAGGTCCAGCAAGCGCTGTCCGCTGAAGTGCCATTTGGCCTAATTCCTCAAGAAAACAGCACAAATGGCTCGGTCATTGAAACATACAACATCCTGCGTGTCCCTGCCTTCGGTCAAGAGACCTTTGTGAGGGGCGCGACCGTCCTTGAAGTAAAACACTCTTTAGTAACACGACGAGGGGTAAAATTGGAGGATATCGAGACAGTAATGAGCCACGAGCAAGTGCGTCGTCGTCAGGTCTTGACGGGTCTCATCTCACGATCAACATCTAGGCTTTGGGACAATGCCGAGAGTGGTTATCCACACACTTGCCTGGCGCATCGTTGGTACACACGGATTCCACCGCCGGCGCAGCGAAAATGTTGCTCTCGGCCGAAAGCGCCGGCGGCGAGCTAGATCCGAAAAAGTGCGCGGCGATATGCTCGTCGGTGGTCGTCAATATCTACGAGGGATTACAAGTTTTGCAAGACGGTATCCAGGATGGACCAGGTCAGTTGTGG
>JBBPOJ010000173.1:0-39227 GCA_038091395.1 Leccinum rimulosum
ACCTTTGGTAGCGGGAGTGATCACTCGCTTCACCCTCATACGCCTCACTTCGAGACGGTTCTTTCACGATGTATTCATTCCGCGATTTTCTCTACTCGCGCTCCTCGGTCTCTTATACACCATCATCGTCATGTTTGCTTACCAAGGAAACCACATCGTACACAACCTGGGTCCTGTCTTCCGCATCTTCGTCCCAATGATCCTCTACTTTTGCATCATGTGGACATCGGCATTCAGCCTGATTTACTATTTCGTTCGGAAGGAAGCCCGGCGCGGAAACGCACGTCCGACTTTCGATTACGAGGTGGCAGTTGTCCAGGCTTTCACAGCTGGAAGTAACAACTTTGTAAGTGTGCTGAACTCGTAGTGCATATGAGCAGGTTTGCTCATGGTATTGCGTTTTTACCAGGAACTGGCGATCGCCGTGGCGATTGCAGTATATGGTGTTGGCTCTGACCAGGCGCTGGCCGCCACCATTGGGCCGTTGGTAGAAGTACCGGTGTTGCTTGCCTTGACATGGGTTGCGCGGTTGCTTCGGACAAGGCTGGATTGGGATGGTGACTTCCATCGCAACTCTGATCACAATGGTGGTTCCAAAGTCCCTGTGGACAAGGAGAAGGGAGATTCGAGTCCGGAGATCAAGGATACATAGAAAAGGAACAAACCTAAATGTACCTCGTCAGTAATGCTGAGGATGCACCCATTATGCAATAGCCTTTCTCTACCTTGTAGAATGCAAGTGACTGGTCCTTTCATGCTAGTATCTTGTGGTATATACACCGTAGGCCATCTGCATCAAGTGGCACTTCGAATTCCTGGACTTGGCGGACCGGTACTGAACCAGTGTATCGTGTGTCAATGTGGGTAGATGTGTGGGACACCTTTCTGCGGAAGGATACTGTACAAAAGAATCGTCCGTGCTCTCCGCTCCTAGTCGCGGAAATGCATACATATTGCAATGTGGGGGATCCACTAACAATCAGATCATCGGCCTCCTTCGTTTTCATGGAGGATGTCGTTGTTCTTTATGCGCGTGATTAAGCGTCACGACAAACGTGTACAGTTTGTCTTCTCCATCACGTTTACGACAACCGCTGCAGCAGAATTTCGGGATGAAACGGGCGATGGCTACACCGCGATATGAGAACAGATCAAGAAAAAAAAAAGCTCGACGGGGACGTACAACATCCAGCGATGGACAAGCCGACGCGAACAGCATGGTACAATGTTATGCTATATTGGCGATAATCATGACAACCCCATCCGAGCCTTGACGATCAGGAACGTGGCTTGACCGAATTCAAGAAATAAGATTTCAGTCAGTGTGCCGGGAATGAGGAGTTTCTCATAGGAAGACGGGTCAGGGAACAAGATTCTGGGAGTGATTGAGGGGAGGATATTTTATGCGTTAACGAGACTCGGCTGCATCAGCGGAGTGCCTGGTTTGAAACCACCTGGAATGATAGGGCGTTAACATTGATAGACTATTACGAACGCGTTGGTTGAAGCATGGGCAGAGGAACACCTGTGATTCCCCACAACTAGAATCAATGTCAAGTGGTAGCTGTCACTTGTATTCCGCCTCCTGCAATAAGTACTTGCTCTGGAGAGTCTGGCCAAAGTCACAACGCGTGACTTGATGCGCAACAAACTCGCTGTGCATTTCAGGATTATATGGCATGCGGCATTTCTCATGAGTCCCGCAGGTTACCTTCATTGGTATACCGTAAGATGGTAAAAAAAGTGAATCTACAAAGCGACCATGGAAACTGAGGTTCTCAGTCAAGCACACCAAGACTGGTTCCAAAGAAATCATACCCCAGGCTATAGTCCTTTTAACCGCGAGCCGCCAACGGAGTACCCCCGTGGCGCTCTTCGCTCCCACCGCTGCTCCGACTGCGTCCGCACAGCGCTCGCAGGGACGTTCTGCACCTCGACGAGCTCCTTTACTTTGAGAATCTTGCCTGCGGCTTCGGGCGTGTGCTCGTGATAGACCGTCTGCATGCGCCTGTGCAACCCGAGCGCGGTCAGCGTCTCTTTCTTGCGCTCGCCGAGCGCGATGGCCGAGCGCCGGAGCGTGATTTTAAAGTGTGTGTTTGGCACGGGGTCGACATGGGTAGAGCCTGCCGAGTAGGAACGGGCGAAGAGTCTTTGGAAGAAGACAGGACGGAGGAAAGAGGTCATTGCTTCGATGACATAAGCAAAAACTGCTTCCTGTTTGAACTTCTACTAACAATATTACAGTAATGGTTAGGTTCAAAGTGAGTTCCAGCTCCTCCGCACGCATATCGTGGCAAACCTCCTTTGACCACACAGAATCGATGGTTTCTCGTCGAGTTTATAACCCTCTCGAGCGATAAGTCTGCGCCTTCTTCATCAAGTGCTTTGTTCGACGCCAAACACGTTTATGCCGCCCTCCGACGAAGTGTCATCTCGGATTTCGGCGATACGGGGTGGGGCGCCATCGGGAGTTCGATGTCCGGCAAGTCCAAAAACAACTAGTTGAAAACGATTGCCCGTTCTGACGCGCGAGTACGTTAAGGACAGTCAAATACTTTTCACCGACGACGCGTCTCTGCATCGTCCGCGTTGCGCGTGACCAGCAAACCATAGCGTGGGGCGCCGTGACCCTCCTCACGTCCATCAATGGCGTCCGAGTCGTTCCGCATGTCGTGCACGTTTCAGGTTCGTCATCGTCGTCTGACGAAACCCGACTGAGTATTGATCATCTCGATAGGGACGATCAAGCACGTCCAACTGGCTGCGATCAAGCACAACAGACAAGTTGTCGGGCGTTTCAGGGCGATGGCGAAGACTCCAGGTGAGTTGTCCATCTGAGATCTTCCAAGTGAACATGGAATGACGATGAGTTGTCTTGTAGAACAGTGTCATGCTCAAGATTTTTACGAGGGGTACCTCGCTCAAAGCACGCGAGCAATCGAGTCGCTGCAAGAATGACATTAAAATCGCGACATAATTTTGTTGGACTGACTGAGTGACGAAACTAGCAACCGACGATATGTTCAGCTGCAACCACAGCATGTTTTTTTAAAATTCATTCATGGTTTACGCTTCCGGATGCTTTTTTTTTTTTTCTTTTCCATGCCATCTTTCCAATGTGGCCAATACATTCGCTGCAACGAATTCATTTCGCAGCCGGGGTTGTGATCTGAAACTGGGAACACCAGGTCTTGCGCGTTTCCCTATTGCGCGGCTGCTTCGCACGCCTTGTCCAATGCTCGCGTGTTCATTCGCCCTCTGTCTTGCCCACTGTGGGCAGCATCTTCGAACTCCCACTTGAATTCAGCACAAGATGGGTAAACCGATAGAACAAAACGATATATGGATCAAACGTGAGGAACGACTCTCAGGTTCACTGCCAGTGACGAAGGCACTCAAGCCAAGCATCCAGACGACATGTTTAAATCTACCTCTGCTCAAATGTTCGTTCCTGATGCTGTTCACGCACTCCCGGTACTCCCTCCTGCCAACATATTGGATCGATGATGTGCCTCCACTTCAGGTATATTCCCAGAATCTACGGCCAACTCTTGCCAAGTCATATGCAGTACAAGACAGATATGGACGAACCTAACGTCTTAGTATCCTTGCGTAAGTAAGTGTTAGTTCCGATGCGTTGCTCGAGAGCGGAACCAACTTGTGGGAATGGCACTTGGCCGACCGGCGAAATCGGACATCTGGATGTACCGTGGGTTCAGTCGTTGTCGATACTCGTGTTTTCCCAATCATCCGACATAGATAAAGATTCATTGGTTCGGGTCACAATTTTCGTATTGTATACCGACTTCATTTGTCTTGTCTAGCGGCTGTTTCCAACGCGCCTCTGGACTTGCCAGGCAAGCACCTCGGGTGCACCTGAGTGGGTTTGTATGCTAGTACATTGAGCAAGTAAGCCACCCCATAATCTTTTCATTTTCAGGAACCGGCAACGTTTTCAAATTGTGCGCGTTCCACATATAGATGCGGGGACTGTGCCAAGGTACAGGGATTTGATCTGCGCCACGTGAGAAGTTGGTGAGAAGCGAAGTGTCCGCCACCACTTTCAAGTTCCTTTGTTCTCGTCGCTCCTACGTAGTGGTTTGTCTTCGCATTCAGTAGTCCTCGATACTTTCGTTTTCGCACCCGCCCACGCCTCCTTTTGCAGAAGATTCGTCTGACTCATATCTGTCTGATGCTGTGTCACTCGACACCAGTTACGCTGTTCGGTGCCCAGCCCGCCGTTCGGGTTCAGATCCGAACCGGAAAAGCTTCGCCTAACCTCTGTCTCAATGATACCACGCTCACGCATCCTTTTACCCCGGCGGTCACACAGCACGAATGCACAGATGTAATTCAATCAATCCAAGATTAGTACACCGATACATTGACCTATGAGATGGTCTACATTACGAACAGACGGGCAAAGATGACGCCTTTCGCATGGGATCTAACACTCTTTTGTCGGCTCTCACACACATCCCAAATTGAAGTCATAAAGCCCTCTTTTTCCAATCTGCCGTCATTTGGTACTTTTCCCTTCGAACCACCGACTACTAAGCACCTCAGGCTAAGCGTGTCCGAGTGGAAGATCATGGCCACATTCAAACCAGAAGGCGACCTGTCACACTCGTCTTCTCAGACCCTATCGGAGAAGGAATACACATCCCAGATCGAAGACGGTATGAAATGCACGCCGAGCGCGGCAGTGTATAATGCCGATGTAGATGTCTCTGCCGTCGACGAGCGAAAACTGATGCGCAAGGTGGACTTACGCACCATTCCTTGGTTGGCGTTTTTATATCTGCTCTCGTTTCTCGATCGGACGAGCATCGGGAATGCCAAGGTAAATATTCGTGGACTCTTCATGTTTCTGAGCTTCTTCTCGCATTGACATTGCATTGACGCACCCATTCACCACATCACCGACATAGTTATATAATATGGAAGCGGACCTGCATCTGACGGATACGCAATATCTGCTCGGCTTAACGATCTTCTTCATCTCGTATTCCATTTTCGAAGTGAGTGGCCCCTTTAATCGTGACCCCCGTTGCTGTAACTCACCCGGCGTCTGCTAAGGTTCCCTCTAATGTCATGATAAAACGTTTACGACCCTCCATCTGGTTATCTCTCCTCATGCTGTTGTGGGGAATCATCATGGTAAGCACAAAACAACATCAAAACGCACCTCACATCAACATAGAATTCTAATCTAATCCATTTGTCCCCTGGCGCACTGGCAGACAATGCAAGGTTTCGCGACTAATTTCAACAGCCTCATGGGTGCGTGATCGCCGTGTAATAAAGAATCCACGTTTCCTGACTTCGTTGGTCCAACAGCATTGCGATGGTTGCTTGGCATGTTCGAGGCGGGATTTTACCCAGGCGTAGCGTACTACCTTTCATGGTACGTGCTCCTCTCCGATCGCTCTCCCCCAATTTTTGACAGTGCGAGGTGACGAACGAATAGCTGGTACAAGCGCAACGAGTTCGGTCTGAGGCTCGCAATATTCTTCTCCGCAGCGACAGTGTCCGGCGCGTTTGGCGGTCTCCTTGCGGTAGGCATACTTTATTCTATTCTCCCTCCATCAGTGTCACCTTACTCGACGCGCGGGCGTTGCTCCAGGTGGCGATCGCCAAAATGGAAGGAATCGGAGGCAGACCGGCCTGGTCTTGGATATTCATCATCGAGGGCCTCATCACCGTCGTCGCGAGCGCGCTCTCGTTCTGGATCATCGTCGATTTTCCAGACAATGCCACGTTTTTGACTGAGGCGGAGCGCACCGTCGTCATCCGGAGGCTACAGGAGGACAACCAATTCAGCGCGACGGGGGAACAACTCAAGTGGAAAAATATCCTGGCGAGCCTGACGGACTGGAAGACGCCCATCTACCGTACGTCCTGAAACTTTGTTGTGCGTGATCGACGCATTCCGAGACAAACCATCCAGTCGTTATATACTCTGGATGCGACATGGCTTTGTACGCCTTTGCGCTCTTCTTGCCGAGCATCATCTCCCAGGTACGTGAGCTTTTTGTCCTCGGGCTCTCGATACTGGCATGTACTTATCCGCACAAAATTTCCACTTCTGTTGATAGCTCGGTGAGTTGACCCTGTGCAAAATTTCAAAGGATCATGGTCTGATTCCGGGGGGTTAGGCTACCAGGTGACCGCTGCAAATCTGTTGACGGTCCCAGTGTACGTTGTGGCATGTATAGCCACGTGTACTGTCGGGTTTCTGGCCGACCGTTACGGAAACCGTGGACTGTTTAATCTGTACGTCCTTTATTCTCCCATTTGACACCGCGTGGATTACGATTCAATTACCCCACTGCAGGGTTTGCTTCTCTGTCGGTACGCCATTGGTTGATTGCCCAATTTAATCAACAAATGCTGAATCGTTTTCGCACTTACAGCTGCGGTAGGGTACATCATTCTGGTGGTATCCCGCAATGCCACGCTCTCATACGTGGCGGTATATTTAGCAGCTAGGTGAGCACGTTTCCCCTGCGAACGGTCGCACGACTTGATTATCGACTTCATAGCGGGATCTATCCATGTATTTGTAAGTGATCACTCATCTGGGGTGTTTGCGACGATGTTCACCGACGGACACGTGCACGCAAATAGCCAACACATCGTGAGTGCAGGTCCTGAATATGCGAATTCCCGTCTGACATGTCACGTTCATGAAATGTAGCTCATGGGTCGCGAACAACTTCGAAGGGTCATATAAGCGCAGTGTTACCATCGGGATGGTTGTCTCTGCGTACGTACATACCTGCTATAAAACACCCGCGTGCGTGACGAGCAGCCAACGTATTTTGCAGAGGGAGTATCCAAGGCGCGATCAGCTCCAACGTCTACCGCGCGACCCAAACGCCGTGGTATCCCATGGGACACGGGCTCGTACTGATGTACATCTTCCTTGGGCTGATCTCGACGGCAATTATGATTGTTTTCCTCAAGGCAGAGAACGCACGACGAGACCGAGGGGAAAGGGACGAGGTGATCGAGGGTTCCGACGGGGGGTTGGAGGTGAACGGACGATTTCGGAGTGTGGAAGAGGCCAAGATGGAGAAGGGAGATCGGTGGAGTGGGTATCGGTATACACTATGATGGATCGGAACAGACAGATAGACTACCAATACGAATACGAGTAGTTGTATTTGTTCGACTGTTTTGCCTCGTTCCTGAAGGATGGTCTGGGACAATCAATGGTTCAGCGAATCAGGTGACACACAAGAAGTTCACTGATAGCGCAGCTACGGAGATAGGACTCCACCACAAGATGATGGGGAGAGGTATTTTCAGCGAAAACCGTTGCGGCGGATTATATACGGTCAGTAACTAATAATAACTATGGTCCTCGGAGGAGTCGATGAAAGTCTCGACTTGAGCGGACGACTTGATACATCCAATATTTGCAACATCTTTCAACTTCGCTTGTATACTAAGTATTTGGTGCGTCGAACTCATACGCGCTAGTGTTGTCGTAGATAGTAAAGTGTGGTACATAGCATGGTACTCCTTCGTCCACTCCAGCAATCCTCAGCAGTATGCCAACCTTTCTGCTGGATCAGGAGAACCGCCTTACAACGTCCTCGTCATTCCTTATGGCCCTACCCCACTACTACTTGTGTTGCCCTAAGTACCGGGTTCGACTTTGGAGAGGGAGTCACAGCGACTTGAAGTTTCACGAAGCAATTTTCTGGCAGGACTTTGGGTAAATTTAAATGTGATGCGGTCGCTGGCTGAAAATCCGGGTCTGTTTAATGTTATGCAGTTTCTATGCCCAACATTATGTTTTTTTCGCTGCATTGGAAAAGCGTATTGTTGGGTCGAGATCTATAGACAGTCTCATAATTCATTGAAGACGAGTTCAGACCCCGATCAAGCTCGGACGAACGCGATCTCCGAATCCCCCCGACCACGGAAACCGGATGTCGGATGTAGATGGGACCGATTGAAGTACGCTTCTTCCACTTCCTCCCTCGCGCTCACAGTAACTACTCTTCTACTCTACGTTTCACAGATTATTCGGCTTGGAATCCAGATATGCAGATACACAAGACAGGCGGTTTTGAAAACATCCGAGAGAAATTTGGCCGATTCAGGATCCTGATCATTGGGCGGGCGAACGCTGGCAAGACGACTATTCTCCGTGCGATCTGCAACACGACCGAAAACCCGGAGGTCCATGATGGAAAAGGCAACAAAGTGGGTGCATGGTCGAATATATCATGAATGACTAGTTTACCAAACCGGGGGACTACAAGATCGATCTGAGCCAGGTCGAGGGATCCACGGGGGTGAGTATCATTTGTAGACATACTGGACTCTGACATCCGGTGCAAATTGACCAATGCATGTAGCGGGGAATGCACGACATCGAGAACGAATTAATTTTCCCGAGCAATGAGAAACTCGTCTTTCATGACTCGCGGGGCTTCGAAGCTGGTTCTGCAGAGGAGTTCCAGCGACTGAAGAAGTTCATCGCAGATCGTGCGGACACGACACATCTCAAGAAACGGATTCATGCCATTTGGTATAGCTCAGTGACCCGTGCATGAAGAGTCATCCATTGACTATTGAATAGGTACTCCCAATGGATAAATTAGAACGCTCAATCCAACGGTCTGAAGAAATGTTTTTTAATGAATGTGATACCAAAAATGGTGACCGCATTATCAAACATGTTTTCTCGTGCTCACAACTTGTCTCAGTGCCTGTTATTGTACTGTTCACCAAGTTTGATGCATTGTTGACGGTAGCTATGGGTGAACTAACTGGTGATGATCGAAGGCTGCCACGAGATGAGAAAGTGACAAAGGCATATGGGCTCATAGATGGAATTTTCGACAAGGCTAATGTATGGGAACGTCTCTCTCAATTGAACCACGCACCAAAATGTAGTGTTCGGATTGGAGGTATGTATTCTGTTTTCTGATAAAATATTCAACTCATGGAATTTGCATAAATGCAAGGAATGCACAACTCAAATGAGGGGTGTGACATCCTGCTGGAAAACACAGCAAGAGCTCTGAATGAGGAGGCTTTGCAATTGCTATTTGTTACAGCACAGGAAGCAAATATAGCATTGTGTATCAGATATGCAGCTCGAGAGTAAGTGCTGAAAGTTGAATATTCATTCATTCATTCAAGGCAGATGCCGCAATCTGAAAAGTGTTGTATATATGTTAGACAAGACATTACCCTCAGCACTTATGGAATGGATTTTTCCAGAGGATGAATTCAAGTTTGATCCTGTCAAACTTGCAAGATGGTTTCCACACTTTTGGGTGAGATGACTTTTTCTGAGTCAGATCAAACACAACAGCACAGATATGTTAATTGATTGTGTTCCACTATGAAAATTATAGGGAGTAGGTTCAAGTTATTCATGTGTGGAAAGGCATGAAGCTGATTATTATTTGATTTATATCATCATTCTACTCTGGAAATGGCAGTATGTCAGTTGTACTTTCTGGAATATGCCAGAGAGTGGTAATGCTGATGATGTCATGCCCACTCATTTTTTCATTCTGCTCTGGAAATGACAGTCAGTGAGTTGTGCTTTGTGAAATGTTCCAGAGAGTGGTGTATCATGTCCACTTATTCTACATTCTGTGATGGAAATGACAGCTTGTGAGTTGTGCTTTGTGGAATGTGCCAGAGAGTGGTGATGCTGATGATGGCCATGTCCATTCATTCTTCTCTCCTGGAAATGACAGGAAGTGAGTTGTGCTTGTGGAATGTGCCGAAGAGTGGTGATGCTGATGATGACTGTCCATTCATTCTTCATTCTCCCCTGGAAATGACAGAAAGTGAGTTGTGCTTTGTGGGATGGGCCAGAGAGTGGTGATGCTGATGATGTCATGTCCACTCATTCTTCATTTTCCCCTGGAAATGACAGGGAGTGAGTTGTGCTTTGTGGAATATGCCAGAGAGTGGTGATATTGATGATCCCATGTCCATTCTGCCCTTGAAATTACAGTTGGTAAGTTGTGGAATGTGGAATGTGCTAGAGAGTGGTGATGCTGATGATCCTGTGTCCACTCTGCCCTTGAAATTACAGTTTGTAAGTTGTGGAATGTAGAATGTGCCAGAGAGTGGTGATGCTGATGATGCCATGTCCATTCATTCTTCATTATCTCCTGGAAATGACAGTCAGTGAGTTGTGCTTTGTGAAATGTTCCAGAGAGTGGTGTACCATGTCCACTCATTCCTCATTCTCCCCTGGAAATGACAGGCAGTGAGTTGTGCTTTGTGGGATATGCCAGAGAGTGGTGATGCTGATGATGATGCCATGTCCATTCATTCTTCATTCTCTCCTGGAAATGACAGACAGTGAGTGCTTTGTAGAATGTGCCAGAGAGTGGTGATGCTGATGATGCCATGTCAATTCATTCTTCATTCTCCTGTGGAAATGATAGCTTGTGAGTTGTGCTTTGTGGAATGTGCCAGAGAGTGGTGATGTTGGTGATCCCATATCCACTCTGCCCTTGAAATTACAGTTGGTAAGTTGTGCCTTGTGGAATGTGCCAGAGAGAGGTGATGCTGATGATGCCATGTCCACTCATTCTTCATTCTCCCCTGGAAATGACAGATTGTGAGTTGTGCTTTGTGACATGTTCTAGAGTGGTGATGTTGATGATGCCATGTCCACTCATTCTTCATTCTCCCCTGGAAATGACAGAATGTGAGTTGTACTTTGTGGAATGTGCCAGAAAGTGGTGATGCTGATGATGCCATGTCTACTCACTCTTCATTCTCCCCTGGAAATGACAGGGAGTGAGTTGTGCTTTGTGGAATGTGCCAGAGAGTGGTGATGTTTATAATCCCATGTCCACTCTGCCCTTGAAATTACAGTTTGTAAGTTGTGCTTTGTGGAATGTGCCAGAGAGTGGTGATGCTGATGATGCCATGTCCACTGGCACTCATTCTGCATTTTGTGATGGAAATGACAGGCTGTGAGCTGTGCTTTGCAGACTCTGCCAGAGAGTGGTGATGTTGATGATCCCATGTCCAATATACCTGGAAATCACAGTCTGTAAGTTGTGCTTTGCGGAATGTGCCAGAGAGTGGTGATGCTGATGATGCCATGTCATTATTCATTCTTCTGGAATGACAGAGAGTGAGTTGTGCTTTGTGAAATGTGCCAGAGAGTGGTGATGGCTGATGATTCCATGTCATTATTCATTCTCTTCTGGAATGACAGGGAGTGAGTTGTGCTTTGTGAAATGTGCCAGAGAGTGGTGATGTTGTTGATACCATGTCCAATCATTCCTCGTTGTTTCCTGAAAATGACAGAGAGTGAGTTATACTTTGTGAGATCTGCCACAGACTCAGATTTATGATGTTGATGATGGCATATTTCATTTTCTGCTTCTTCTGTTTTGGAAATGATAGTTTGTGAGTTTCACTTTATGGAATCATCCAAAAAGTGGTTATGGTATTGATACCATGTTATCATTTTACCTCACACATGACAGAATGTAAGTTATATATAATATTTCTTGACTAATTAAATGTATTTACATCAAATTTTACATTTTACATTTACAGACAGTGTGTTGTTTATCATATTTTTATAATCATCATTCAATTTCATTATGTCTTGGTTGATTTAGCTGGTGAGCTTATCATTATATTTTCATAACCATCATAATTATGTTTCATTTGTATCTCATTGATTATAGACTGTGAGTCATATTTTACCATTTAACTCCATGGTCACAATTTAATAATCTTATTTTTATGTAGCAGGTATATTTATATCATGGAAAATGGTTCAGTATTATTAACTAATCATGCATATCTTTCTATTTTCATAGAAGGTATATACTATATTACTTATTTTATGTTTTATTTACTAATTTGCTGCAAATTTTAAAGGATGTAAGTTATCTTTGATATTATAAATAATCTTTCCTGAAATTTTATTTTATATACTAATTTTCTGCAACATTTAAAGGCTGTAAGTCATATTTGATGTCATAAATAATCTTTCCTGAAACCTTTCTTTTATTACCTCCAGGATGTAAGTTTTTTACTTCTATTGTCGGACAACTTCAATGTCTGATCTGCAATCTGATTAAATTTGTTGTAGTCTGTAAGTGTTCATAATGTAAAGTGACCATATCTGAGTCTCATTATCATATATAGGCTGTGAATCTCTTTCATTATTTTTATTTCCATATTGTGACATCATCTATTATAATGATTCAGATTATTCACAATCAGACAGTAT
The DNA here is from genome assembly GCA_038091395.1 of Leccinum rimulosum. NCBI lineage: Eukaryota > Fungi > Basidiomycota > Agaricomycetes > Boletales > Boletaceae > Leccinum > Leccinum rimulosum. The sequence continues at coordinate 12,254 of JBBPOJ010000173.1, forward strand.
GTGTATTTATTCCATTGCCCTTTGAGTGTAACATTTCATTATTCAGTCCACTCTTCATCTAGGTCAATCTCAGACTTCCCTTCTAAAATCTGATAGTATGGTAAGTCCATTATCTGTTTCACTTTATAACAAAGTAAAATTGAAGACCACAGTATGCTGGTAGTAGATGGGAGCAAGTTTTTCTACAATGTGTTGGTATGTTCCTTTTTTCTCTTTGGAAAATTCTTGTTCAAATAATGCATTGCTTTTCATTTTGTAGATTCCATGCTTATTCTGGAACACTCCTTCTATCTTTTCCACAAAAAACATCCTCAGCCACTCAAATCTGCTGCTCACAAGTACAAGACATCACACATTCCTGCACAGGTGGAATTAGCCATGAAGGAAGTGTTCAGTCAATATGGCAAAGCATCTAAGAAAGACAAGATTGAGATGATCTTGAATGTTGTTCTTCAGAACCAGATGAGTATGTCCAACATATTGTATCTTTAATGTTTCATTCAATAACCAATATATTTATAGCATGACTTTTCATGAATGACAAATGTCAGGTCAAGTTGTTTTCAGAAAGAAAAGTAGATGATGAAAAGGAAAGAAACACAAATTTGACAACAAGGAATCCATAGAAATGTACCAGTCAAGACTCATGTGCACCAGCTGCTATGCCACAAATTAAATGTTTGTATGAAGGCGTGCAGCACAAACAACACAATGAATCAGTGTGACTTGATGTCAGGTGTAAATATAAGGTAGATTTGATTCTGTCCTGATTTACTTGTCCAAGAGAAATGATTGCTCCTGAAACTTGAAAAAATTAAACTTGAATCCACCAATGAATTGGGGGAGGGGAGAGTTGCATGGTGACAGCATACAAAAAGTTTTCAAGACATCCTGTCCAACTGGTTCCACCTCGATCTGCTATAGACCATGTAGATTACAATCTCAACAAAGGTACTTTATCATGTGTTACATTTTCTCCTTCAAGTTGTATCTTCTCTTACCCTCATGATCAGAAGAGTCCAGGAATCATCATGGACTGTGACCAGGACCCGACCCCGACCCCGACTTGACCTCGACCTGACTGCATTGCATCTCCACCCCATCAACACTACCACGCTCCACCACCTCCATCTGATCCAAATTCCTCAATGCAACCTCCACATCACTGTGCATACCCCCGCGTGACCATGCTCCATTGCACGAGCGTAGGCTCGACCTGAGCTCCATCATGTCCCGCAACGCCCGCGTGCCCGGCACGAACGGTGAAGCATTTCGGTGAACGCCCAGGTAGAAGCAGATGTGAGCGAGTGGCGGTGGGGCGAGGGAGCGGTGAAGTGGGAGGGCACGGGTGCGACTGAGGGCTTGGTATGAGGTTACGAAGCTGTGGAGGGCGTGAGGGGACGGCGGCGCGTAGCGAGCGAAGGCGGGCTGCCAGCGCTGCAATGTCATCAGCGTATTCTGTGGGGATCTCCTATTACGTTTGATGCTGATAGGATGGCTGATGGTATCTTGCTCATTCCAGGAAGGATACGCTCCCCGGAACCCGTCCACAGCTATTTGTCGATTCAGAGTGTATTTAGCGATCATGTTGAGTATCAAATCAGGTATGTGGATTCCGCGCAAGTGTGCCATCGAGATGAGATGGGCAGCAGCTTCGTCCTTTCCCCAAAAAACGTTCTGACGGCAAGGCTGGATGCGTCCTCCAATTGTCGCATATACGTCTCCACGATGGTCGGTCGAGCATAGCGCGCCAGCATCGAGACGTCAAAGCTGTTGCTACCGTTGCTGATGCCTTCTTCGGTTTCGAGCCAGACAAAGGGAACGCATGTTTGTGGGAGACCGGCCGCCGAGTGGGGTGGCATAGGAAGTGCGATCTTTGGTTCGGGGTGGCCTGTAAGGGTATCAAAGATGAGCATCACCAACATAAATCAAAGCGAGAGACTGACGTTTGGGTAGGAGCAGTCCGGGGTCAAGCGGGGAGATTGAGTCCAAGTCGAGGAACGAACGACCAGTGATGCTCTGGGGTGGGAGGGCCGACATGAGTGGCGGTGCTTCATGATTGACGACGATGGGCACCGAGGAAGATGATGGGGAACGGAGTGATTTGGGGAGGCGCAGACTAGCATTGGACTCTGTGCGGCTGCACAGGCGGGCAGCAGAGAGGCGGGCTATGTGGCTATCGCGCGTCAACCGTCGACTGCATAAGGACCGGACGGACTTTGCGTCTGATTTATCGAAAGCTTGAGGGCTGCCTGCTCCAGAGCTGATGAGAGTGGCTTTGGAGACGGCGGTGGCGGTGACGCCGAGGACGACGGCAGTGTCGGTGTTGGAGACGATGTCGGCGAGTGTGCCAGTGTCGTCGAGGTCCTGGAAGGATGGCGCAAGGTTCCGTGGTGGAGGGACGGCGAGGGTGTCTGGGTCGTCCTCACCGTCGCTGGGTGCGATTTCTTGCTCGAGATCGTCGAACTCATGGCCATCTTCTCTGCTTCGCGCCATGCTTCTTCGAGCTCGTCCTCGAGAGTCTGCACTCTGGCGAGGGCGCGTGCGAGGTCCTGTGTCTGTCGTTCGTGGGCCTTGTTGAGTTTCCTGAGGGCAATTCCAAGCGCCGAGGCCCAGTGCTGGTGTTGTATGACCTCAATCTAGGACTGCTGGTCTGAGAGGGATACGATAGATGAGAGGAGGGCATCGCAGGTGCCGTTAGCACTACCGGTCGGAGCCGATGCGGAGGAGATGGCATTGAGGGCCATGGTGCGGCGGCCGACTTCGAAGCGCCATCTTGCATGTGCGGCTACGCGCTCTGCGTTGAGGCGTTCCTGTTCGTGGACGATGTCGACCTCGAGCGCTTGGAGGGAGAGGAGGCGGACGAAGGACTCGCGGGTGCTGAGACGGATGGCTCTTGGAGACAATTTCTTGAAGCTCGGAAGAGGAATCGATCCACTGGGCGACTTCGAGGGGGGGGCTCGAAAGTGATGGTGGGTGGAGTGTGAGCAGGGGCGGTGGAATGAATGTGGCGGGTGTAGATCTAGGAGAGTGAGGAGAGGCCTGTACCGCGACGTCTGAATAGAGGAAGGTGGACCGTCGACGTCGATGGAGTGTTTTAGACGTGTGCGATTGCGATGACCAAACGGTGTGGGAAGGAGAAGGCTTTAGGGCCAGTCGAGCATAGATTTGTTCGACACATCCAAGTCGATGGAGGTGGTAGTGGCGGCAATCGAGAAGATGGCGAGGTGGGGCATACATTCGATGAGTGTTTCCAGGAAAAAAGACATCTAGTTCCGTGTGGTCGGTTAAGGAGATATCTAGTCGTTGCGCCGTATATTGACCGAGGGGTCGGGTGCTCACGACTGTGCCCTTGCCCTTGGCGAAACGCTACAGCATCCTAGAAAGTGAATACAAGCAGCGTACTCTGCCGACGTAAACATATTGGTGAAGGGTTCAAGGTACGGCGAGTTCTCTACAGACGCGGACGAGGGCGCGTTTGGTGATAAGAGCCTTCTGGCTGAGGGTAGGGTGGAATTTCTCTATAAAAATGCTGGTACAGTCGTAGATAGAGTCCCTGAGACGTAGGTCGCGCAGTGAAAGAAACAAAGCCAGACTTCGTAGGGATCTCTGCATTTATGGTGGGAGAGTCAAGCCTTGGCCTCTTTCGACGTTAGTGTACTTATTTGCACTTACTTACCTCTAGCTGCTAGCACCAGCGAGCTGAAGGGATGATAGGGCAAAGCCGAGTTCGGGAAGCGTAAGCGCTTGGCATAAGAGCCCGTTCGAGAACGCTATAATACTACATTTTGCCTTGTTTTAAGGATCTATTTGGTTCTGTTTTCCCGGCTTGACCCCGGCAGTATGTCTGAGTCTGAAATGTCAATGAACTCTAATATACGACGACTCGGATGCTCGATTTCAAGTTCGACACACTCACTCACAAGGAAATCCTGTTGTACACAGGTACCTTTGCCGCGATTTGCAGCCACTACGCTCTTCTACTCATGCTTCAAGACCAAGTCCCTGCCAGTGGCCTGAGGGCATCATGGAAGGCCGAAGAAGTGGATGCGCTGATCGAATATCTGCTCCAACACCGATCAGAGGGTGGCGATGGAGGAACGTTTAAGAAGGCGACCTACAATAGGTTGGCCGTGCATCTCGCACCCTACTTGAAAGCAGGCCCCGCCAAGACAGGTGATATGTGCAAGGGAAAGTGGAACTCGGTACGTAATATGATTGCTCATTACCATCTGATCGTACTGATCATCCCTCAGATGAAAGGTCTGTACCGGGACATCAACACATATCGGAATAGATCGGGTGTACACTGGGACGATGTGAATGGAGCTGGAATTGTTGGGAAGGAAGCAGAGGATGTTTGGGACGCGTATGTCCAGGTATGCGTCCACTCGATATCATCATACTATTCGAGCGCCGGGTACTTAGTAGAGCACTCATGGTCCTTTCTAGACTGTTACAAGTATCCGCAACTATAAGAACACTGGCTGGCCATACTTCGACCGTGTCGATGCCGTGTTACAAGGCGAGATCGCTCGAGGAAGCCGCGCGTTTCACCCAGGTCCCGTTTCAACCACACCGGCGGACTCAGAGGGTTTTCAAGCCACTGGCAGTAGTGGCACTAATGTGGCACCGCTCCAAGTCGTTGCTCAGGCTGACGAAAGTCGGAGTACCGGCATCGTTACTACCTCAGGCTCCTCCCAGTCGGTAGTCGACAGCGGCTTTGCAAGTGGTGCGCCTGATCACGGTATGCCACCTCCGCCAATGGGTTTCACACTCCGGCTCCCCCCTCCATCGCGTGCCGCCTCCTCCGTCGCATCTGCTGGCAGCCGCCGGTCTGGAAAGAAACGCTCACACCATGATATGTCCGAGTCCTCCGATCACAATCCCTCCCACTCAGGCTGGCAGTCGCCAGCGATGCAGCCACCACCGGTGACCCCATCTGGCAACTCTTTTCCACTCTCCGGCGCCGCTGCCTCATCAATCGGGCCATCCGCCATCGCATCGATATTTCAGCAAGATCTTTCGGTTGACAGCTCGGAGCCAAGTCCGAGCGCATCCAAAAAGACGAAGAAGGCCACTGCCGTTGTGGCAGTGATGGGAATGCAGGGTACCTTGAACCGCCTTACTGACACGATCGAGAAAACGATGACAGCGCCCGAAGAAAAGCAAGTGGAACGCAAACAAACGGCGTTACGGATCCTTCAGGAGCAGGACGGCGATCTCCCGGAGAGCGTTCAAATCGTGCTGATGGAAGTCATTCGAAAGGATCAGGGATTCGTGGATCTTTACTGTATGATCTCAGGCTCAAAGTTGAAGAAGCGGCGCGGCGCATGGATCAAGGCATACATTCGTGACAACAACCTTGAGGCTGCTGTAGCCGCCGCCGCCGCCGATCTAGTCACCATCGACTCCGAGTCAGATCTAGCTGCCTCCACTGCCAATATGAACTTTGCTGACGAGTAGTACTCGTAGTCGCTGACTCGCCATGTAGTCACGTCGGTAGTTTACATTTTCACGTCAATTTTAGTATGTGTCTCGGTCCTCGGAATGAAAAATGATCTGGTGCAATTGAGTGCTAGTATTTCATGAAATCAAATCGTTACTCGAGCTCCCCGTCCCTCTGACGTTGCTGCAAGACCACATACTTCAGTCACTGAGGTCCGTACCCTTGGTTCCCCCGAACTGTACATTTGCTTGTAGTTATGGGTCCAGCCGGACAGCGGCCGGATACCATATTATAGGTACGGCCGGACATGTACTCTTGGGACCTGTTTTGATAGGGGAACTGCCAAAGAAGGTGCGGCTGGAAAAAGAAGGTATGTATTTCGGATCCCGGCCGGGTAACCAAATTTAACTGGAACAGGTAGAATATGCTAATGCTGGTACAAAGTATGAATCTGTATTACTGGTCCCGGCTGGGAATAGGGTAGCTCGGCCAATATCGACAATATAATACATACTACAGCATATACATGGTCCCGGCCGGACACTGTATTATAGGTACAGCCAGGCATGTACTCTTGGGACTTGTTTTGATAGGGGAACTGCAAGAGAAGCTGCTTCACCCTGCATTGGTCCAAGAATTTAGTCTGTACTATCAGCCTCGGCCGAGGAACAGAGGTAGCGCGGCCGACATTCAACATATGATGCATACAATAGCATACACCTGGTCCCGGCCGGATGGACTTTAGTCTGGCTGTGATTATATATAGAGCATGTAGCCCCAGGTGCGGCCGGATTGATCAGGTGCGGCCGCCACCAGTACTACATTACCATGAGGACCGTACCCCGACGTGCGGCCGGGAACACTTGTAATTTCTCCCTGGATCGGCCGCAATCAGTAATACATCCCACACTCTATGTACTACTGGTTGCAGCCGGATTATAAATTCTGCAATATGAGCAACAAAAGGAACTTGAAGATGGAAAGTCATGTTTCACTTTTCAGATAGACTCTAAGGTAGTCACTTGATCCAAGCATTCTTCTCGAGCTGGAAGTGTCATTTTTCGAACAGCAAATGATTTCACAACAGACACCATGATTTCCATTCAAGTCACACAAATCACGACGAAATAGACTAATTACGCAGAGGGAAAAAGAATGAGATATCAGGCGTAGTCAGAACCACGAGCCCTCCTGCTTGGCTTCACCTTCCGCTTGCTGGATCTCGTATTTTTTCCAGGGCTGTCTGGGCCTGCAGATGTGCGTTTCGGACTGCCATCAGCGGAGCGTTGGACCCGAGACCTTGGCCTGCCCTTATCCACCTGACCCGATGCACCCTCGCCCTTGTCTTGCACCTGCTGCTTCCCTTTTTTTTCCTTACCTTTTTCCTTCTCCTTCTCCTCTCTTCTCCTCCCTTCTTCCTCGATCCTCTTTTCCTCTTCCACAGCCCTCTGGTGTTCCTCCAACCTTCTCACCTTTTCCTCCAACACTCTCTTTTCCTCCTCCAGCCTTCTCGTCTCCTCCGATACTTTCTGCCTCCGACTCGGCGTCTCTTCCTCAACCACATCATTTCTTGCCACATCTGCTGCCTTCCCCGTGGCCGCCTTTCCATCCACCTGCACTGAGTCAGATACCTCCTGCTCAACCAGCTTTTGTCAGCTCACCTCATTGCGGAGCCTTCCCAAAATTTCCCCCACTGCAGCCTGCACTTCATCAAGGTCGAAGGCTCCCAACCTTGAAGACCGAAGAACATGAGGTGCGTCTTCATCGTCTGGCTCTACCTCTATTGCCCTCTGGCACTCACGCAGCAGGAGACCCAAACCAAGGGCAACTGGGACTCCAGAGTTGCCATCCACAATCACGGCATTGCGAAGGGAATCCAAGGCGAGGCGGAGGTGATCGCGGTGGCTGTGGATCTCCTCAGGAAGCAGGGTGCGAGACCAACGCCAAGATGCCCAGTGTGGCAACTTGGCCCTTGTAGCACGACGAGCAGGTGATTGGACCTAACCAAATGAGAGTGTGGTACTAGTCCATAAAAAATAAAAACAGCTTACGGTGCGAGGCAAATTTTTCCAAAGGAATCTGAGCAGATCCGCATACTCAGAGTAGTCGGAGAGGCCGTGGAGAAAATCCTCTCGCTGGTCTGCACTGGAAGCAGGGCTGTCAGCCTCTGGCACTTCCACATCTCCCGACAAGCGAGGTCGCTTCGAGGGAGGGGGAGAAAGCTGCGTTTTAGATGAGCTCGCCACCGGTTGAGTTGCCTTGCCTTTTCCTTTCTCCACTGGCTCCACTTCGTCCTCGTCGGAACCTTCATCCGAAACTGCAACATACGGGCGCTTTTTTCGAAGTGGCCGTGGCTCCTCTCGTGGTAAGCCAAAGGGGAGATCGTCGACCTTGGCCTTGAGGAAACGCAGGATTGGGAGACCCTTGCGTGCACGGGCTGACCAATGATCCCAAAGCTTAGCCACCTCCTTCCTCGGAAACTTGGAGGGGTCTGCAACCACAAGCCCATCAGGAAGACAATCAGCATCCAGATATTCCTCCTGGGACTTGGCCAAGAGAAGCCAAGGCACTGATGCCTTTGGTCTGTTGGAAACACGAACTAAAAAATAGAAAAAAATGAATAAACGCCAGGAACATAACCGAAACCTACTATAAGCCTTGCGAAAAATCTCCCTCACAACATCTTGTCGTGCCTTGACGTCACGGGCAGGAACACCTTGAGGGAGCAATGGATGCCCCAAAACATCGACATCCACTTGTGGTATGCCATCGTCGCTGCTGTCATCCTCTTCACAGTCGTCCTCCGACTCTGTGGTCTCATCTGTCACAAGATTGAGCTTTTGCCATAGCGATGACAAAGTAAGACAGAACAAACCTTCGCCATCAAGATATTCAGCCAGCATTTCCGCCCCCTGTCTGATCCACGCTTTCGTCCCTGCAGATGACACAGAAAATACCTTATCACGACTATTGCTCGGAGTGCTCTCCAGACTATTCAACATAAGAGCCAGTACCGGGCCAAACAATGTAGTGAAATCAACTTACATTGTGGTTCGAATCCCGTTGTCGGTTTGGAATCCAGCAATAATAATAGCATGGATGCCCATGCAACGTCTACTGACCTCGAGGAATGTCGTGGCATCCTTCTTTAGGTTTTTTTTACGAAAGCTGTTCCGGCTGATGGTAAATCAAAAGTGATTGAAAAAGGTTAGACGTACGCAGCCTGCTTATCTTTGCTCGCACCCGAAGCATTCCACTTTGCTGCGACGGTCTCCGCTTCCTCCTTTTGCTGCTGGGGCAAAGTTTTCCACCACTCCCTCAGGGCTCTCGTCCGTGCACCAAAATTCTTTTTGTCATTCTTGTCCCTGACCGTCCTGTCGATCTCATCGGCTTCATCCTTGAAGATACGCTGGGCGACACGAAATCCATCCCAGGGCTTGTGGAAATCACCTGCCTGTGTTGGCCTAGCAATTGCCTCGCGATCCTCGGCAGTAAGCAGATTGCTTTGTCGTTCTTCCAAAGTTCTGATCAAGGCTTCTTCGTCCTCCTGTTCCCTCAGAGTAAGGTGAGGGAGGAACTCATGACGAATAGCCTACAAAAAACAGGTAAGTGTAATCAACATTTTAGAGTGGACTTACAACACGGATCGGCTTGGGGACATCGTGCTCACTGGCCAAAGGAGATGCCAGGATTTCATCCTTGCAAGCCTTTAAGATCACTCTCCGCTGATCTTTATCACCAGATGCATGGATGTAGTCGGTACAATGACGATCGAGGATGTCGAAGAAATGGGTTGACCAGTGGACCATGATGCGGACGAGAAGCAAGAAGATTGTTAATTGAAGCTATTGACCCCCAAAACTAGTGTATGTTACGTCTCGTGTTGTCGGACTTAAGGTTCTTGGAAATTCCCGAAAGTGTGATTCTCGGTACCTGATTCACTGAGAGTCACGTAACTGTAACCATAGATTTATAAGCTACTTCTGCCGAAACACTAATTCAGATATTTTTAGTTGAGTTGTCACTGTCTTAATCAAACCGAATGGAGAAAGTATCTCTAGTAATTGCGTACTCGGTGTAGAATCAACAGACATAGACGATCATATCTAAAATACAAGGGGAACCCTCATCCAACAGGACCCAGCACTTCGGTTCTTGTGAAGTAAGACGGAATTTGGAGGACGCTCTGCGGTGATAGTGGCCCGCTCACCGATCCTTTTTTGACCCTCCCAGCCGCACTTCTCATTGCTGCATCGAAGGGTGTAACAGGAACCGTCGTCACTCGACACGCTAATCCAGTCCTGCAGGATGCCGCACTGGAGACACTGTCCAGGGAGACGAAGGCCCCACGGCTGGATGTCACGGTGGGCCCATATGTACTTGTTAGCAGCGTCGGGGGTGATGTGGATGATGGCTGTGTGGTTGCCAAGGTCACCGTAGTCACCTATCATTCTCTCCAACGCATTCGTAAAGTCGAAGCCTTGAACGACGGCGTTTTTAGCGAGTTTCGCTACAAGATCGGTGGTGTTGTTAACCACAAGGCGAGGCGCGTCAAACGCGATGGCATGCGCCAATTTAAACCTAAAAGATTGAGTGAGTGAGGGCTAAAAATGGTGGCACGGACGAAACTTACTTGCGGAGTGCTGCAACGAACTGGTCGCAGGACTCTTTCTTGTTGACCAGGGAGCCACAAGCGAAAAAAAAACATACTGCCCCCTTCAGAACCTCTTTGAAGGGAGTGAGCAGCACGTCGAGGAACTAGCATACAGATATGATTAGCACAGTACAGAAACGGTCGAGCGTAAGTTCTTACCTCGTCAACGGAGGCACTGACCATCTTTCCCAAGCTGTTTTCACCAAGGAAGAAGTCGCCCGTGTCCCGGTCGGTATGGTTGGTGAGGGTAAAGACGACGTGGTCGTAGTGAGTGGTGAGCTTGCCACCTACCACTTGGTCGACGAATTCCGGCCACTCATCGACGTTCGCGTCGCTTCCCAATTGGAATCCGATGTCGATTGAGTTGAAAGCGGCGGGTGGAAGGAAATACCGCAAGGTCTCTTCTAAGACCTTGCCTTGAGTGGTGCGCTCGAGCGACTGGAGCCGCAGCTCCAAGAGGAGCGTGTTGGGGCAGCTCAAGCGTCCTTGCTTGGATAGCTGGAAAGGCCCAGTGACTTTGAGGAACGTGGGGAGGACTTGTTCCCCCGCACGCGTGAACCCCTTAGAGTGGTGAGACAAAGTCGAAGATCAAATAGAATAAAATCGCGACTTACCAAGTAAGGAGTCCCGGGGCCCTTATTCTTGTGGGCACCGTTCCGATCCCAGTGGCAAAACGGACAGTCAAAGCGGACCTTGGGGTCCTCCAGCGACTCTTCGAATTCGGCCGGGATGTGGATGCAGCGATTGCACACTGCGCGGGGGCAACCATCACACAGGTACAGCCGCCCACTGTCCTGACACAAAGAACAATACTGACACAGAAACGTCAGCTACGAAAAGTCGCATTGAATGAGCGACGCACCATGGCAGTACTCGTGCCAGTCGACTTCTCTCGCACCCGCTGCCCCGCCCGCATTACTGGCCTTGTCACGGTGGTGTCCTTGTTGGGGCGAAGGCGCACGTGCTTTGCTGTTCCTCCGGTCGACTTCTTGGCCGTCTGCTTGGTGCGCATGGCGTTTGGAGGGTGTGGTGTGGTGGTTGGTGAGGTCGAGGGTACGATGAGCCAAGGGTACGTGGCGTGAATCTAAAAGCACAGCAAAACAAACAACGTCAAATGATAGATGAGATTAAAATGATTACGCACCGCAACCAAGATCCCCGATTGGACTCAAACGTGTCGTTGATGAGTTTGGGGTTAGGCTAAAATTAGCGTGACAGCAGCCACGCTGCGTCTGAGTAGGAACGTCACGGTGCCATCGCATGCTTTATTGCGCCACCGTCCGTCATGGGTCTGCGTCGTATGACAGACCGTTTAGTTAGGACAAAAGGACTGACAAACGGGGTTATGTACTTACTTGGAAATATTAAATTATGACGCGGCCCAATCGTCGACTCCGAGTCAGTGTGTCATTCAGCATTCTGCGTGTCGTTCGTCGTCGTTTGAGCGTGTCGCATTTGGTCAGGACAAAGAGAGTGACTTACCGGGTCATATTAATTACAACCTGACTTGGCTCTGCGTGTCATTCAGACAACGAACTGCATCGCATCGTGTCGCGTAACTGCGTGTCGTTCAACGAGCGTTGTCATATGATTTGGTAAAAGAAAAGAAGAGACGAACAAAAGAAGAGACTTACTTGGACATATTAATCCCAATCGTCTGCGTCTCGTTTAGTGGGAGTTTGAACTTGAATGCACGGTCAGTGGTGATTACTAGGAGAGGATTAGTTAGGACCCATTAGGTTAAGTGTGTGCGCTTGAGCGCACACGCTTACTAATCGCATCGTGTCGCGTAACTGCGCGTCGTTGAGCACGCTTACTAATTGCATCGTGTCGCATAACTGCGCGTCGTTGAGCGTTGTCATACTTACTTATTTGGTAGAACAAAAGAAGAGACTTACTTGGGTGTGACTGACAAATTGTCGCGTGGTTTAGGTGTGATGTGGCATGACTGATTTGAATTGTCGTGTGACAGTCACGCGTTTGTCACGCGTTTATCGTTTATCATCAAGTCTGAGTCCGCAACAAACAATACCAAATAGTTTGTTATTATTTCAAACGGCAACACGTCGTCTCCTTTCCACTTTCCAACCCTTTCCCTGTTCATCACCTTGTCGCTTCTTTTCTCACCACTGATCTGCTTGAACGTACCCATCACGAGGTTGAACTTTGTCGCTATGCAGGACTGCAGCCTGCAGAGCGACAAAGTCCGCCCTTGTTTCAAGGTCAGTTTCATTGCCCGTGTATAGCGCTGACCATGTTCTTTGCTCTAGATCATGCTTTTTCAGCATGCATTCCCCCCCCCCCCCCTGCATCTAGGTTGAACTGTATAGATCTGAAGGTCAGTCCAGAGACTGACCGTCACATTACAGATCATTTTGTTTCAAGGGTTCGGGGGATTTTTCAGGTCACGCGGTGATGTGGGCTTGATGCAGCCTCTCACGCGTGGCTTGGTTCGGGGATTTGTAGGTCGCGCGGTGATGTGGGCTTGATGCAGCCTCTCTCGCGTGGCCTAGGTTGGGGGGATCTTTTAGGTCACGCGGTGATGTGGGCTTGATGCAGCCTCTCTCGTGTGGCTTGGTTCGGGGGATCTTTGTAGGTCGCGCGGTGATGTGGGCTTGATGCAGCCTCTCTCGTGTGGCTTGGCAGGTCGTGTGGTGATGTGGGTACGATGAGGCTCCTCTCACATGACCAAGTCATGGTTCGTTCGGGGGATCTTTGTATGTTGTGCGGGCTTCTTCCGCCCTACCGGTCGGGTTTGCTTTTTTTTTTTTTCTCTCTACGGTCACTCGGCTGAATGACATTCTCGATCAGATGATTTTCGGGGCGCTGTTGAGTAGATTGCCTGCCTTGGTAAGTATTCTAACTGGATTGTTTTGTATGTTTTATTTGACTTGTTTGCGTCAATGCTTATGATTGACTACAGGGCAAGTTAAGTGCTGATCCTTGAACCCTTAAAGGCCTTGTCGGAGGAGGACCATGCAGTTGTCTGCTGGGCTTGGTAAGTCCTGGTTCCCCCCAATAACCCTTCTAACTGTTCGAGTTTAGACCCGAGTCATTTGGGGGCGCAATGCCCATTTATTTGGTGTTATTTTTTATTTTGCCTTTACTTTCTCTACTGGAGTCAGGATATTATGAGGAGGGCCCCCTCAATAATACACTGGCTTCCAGCTTTTTACGTACTTTTTTTTTTTACTTTACTTTACTTTACTTTACTTTACTTTGATTAGATTTGTATCTGAGTGTTGGAGAGTCGAGCGCACCTAATAGTGGTATGATTATGTAATGTCAATAAAGGCTGTTATTATGCTCGTCTGGATTATATTGTCACGTGACATGCTTGCTGGACAGGAATTTAAAGTTCTGTCAACACTGAAACATGAGTTTCATCCATTTTTAAAGTTCTGTCAGGTAAATGAAATGTCTGTTGAGTTCCAGAACTACGGATTGTATTGATGGCCCTGCAGTACGGGAACCCAGTGGTTTCATTTAAAGTCAGAGTACATTGAGATTCTCTCGTCATTTGAGATTCTCTCGTCATGACAGATCTTAATTACACTTCCTGTCTATTAGCCGATGTCCAGCATACTCTTGGTGCTGTTGCATTAGGAAATATTGTCCATGATCAACAGATTTCATCTAGGAATCTTGTGAAAGCCAGGTGTGTCGACTTAGCCTTGAACAGAAGGATTGATTTTTAATTTCTTGATTTAGCTTGAGGGCAAACTCACTCTTGTCAAAGCTGAGAAGTGAAGAATACTCTGATGATCTATTTGCGGAAGCTCCCTCCGAAAAAGAGATCAAGTGGTGTGCTGTTTCAATCGTAGCTGCTTTTATGAATCCCAGTTAGTTTATTTGCATAACTAAAAGATCAGCATTTATTAAAAGGTTATTCAGTTCAGATCCCTTGGGATTATGATCGTTACTCAGAGGCAAGCAAAGAGGGTCGTTCACATAAATATTTTGAAAAGGTAGAACTTGGCAACCTCGACAAGCCAACAACTCTTGTGGATCTGCATGGTAAAATTCTGGTTTGGTACTTGCCTTCTTTATTAATGCCTCTACGGGTGGTAAGCATCTTTTATGGATTTCATTTTGTGATCCCTGGTATTCATTATTGAATATTTAGGCGAAGGTGAATGCAGTCATGCAACATCTCAAACCTCTTTGGATGGGATCCAAGTATTCTTGCAAGAACAAAGATACTTCTAGGGAAAAGGGTTTTGTGGAGATTCAAGATGACTCTCTTCTTGGGGCAGGAAGATTGACTATTTCAATTGGGACCTTCATGATTGGACGCACGGTTCGTGCACTTAGTTTGATAAGTGATAGTTTATTTTTAATCATTTTTGTCAAGCAGAGACTCGCAGATCCAATCGTTTGTTCTAATGCTTTGCAGGCACCTGCTGTACAACACTGGCTGCAGCAGATAGAGCCAGTTGAACGATTACTGGATGCAGTTTTGCACATCATTCATCCAGAGATGTGGGCTGCAAATACAACAGCAGTGGAGAAGCTCATAAAGGCACTACCTAATCCTCCTTCTGTTTGGCCCACCAGTTATACTGGTATGGAAGTCATTGTGAATCGGATTACAGATGCACATACAGATGCAGGAGGTTCCTATGTTTTCTATGATCATCTTCTTAGTCTGGGTTCTGAGCACGATGCCTTACTAAAGCTGGATGATTTGCATGCTTCTTTGCAATATCATGCAGGTACTTCTGTTTTTCTCACAGGTAGAACTTTCATCCACTCTGTTCCAGCATGGACGAGTGGGGAAAGAATTGTTCTTACCCACTACTCTAAAGATGCCGTACTGCATAGATCGCAGATAGCTAGACCAATCTTGCCAACCCAATTGGGTTGGTGGAGCAAATTCGGTTCCAGATGACACTTTGAAATACCCTAGATATTCTTGGTTATATTTGAAGTACAAATTTGGTTAAGGGGAAGTTTTTGAAATATAATTATGGCATCATTGAGTTGGATTTCAAATATAACCTTGTAAATGTTCCTGAATGATGCCTAATCAAGTATAATTTCTGACATGGATTCTATACATAATTATGTAGCAAGATCGAATAGCAATTTTCAGTGACTCAGAGTAAATATGTCTCGAACTCGCAGATCATCCAAACGGGCTAGGTTTACGTTACACTCTTCCAAAGGTTCACATCGCATCTCTGGATCTGGCCAATCGTCCTTGATTAGTTTCACCCCTTCACTCACCCGAAGAGGAAAAGTGACATATCAAGAAGTAGATGCAACCCAATTGTATTCTTCTGAGGCTGAGGAAGAGACACCAAAAAGAAAAATTCCAAAGCCTATTTTCCATACCACCAACTCTCAATCATTCGATGATCATTTGGGTTTGGAGGAATATCAACTAAATGATGAAAGCAACGAGAAAGGTAGAAGCACAAAGGTAACAATAATTTTATTTCACATCCTAATAATTATTAACAACTAAATAGACACAGAATGATTTTCTATCGGAATGGATTCCGTGGAGGGCAAAATATCTTTCTCTCCTATTGCAGTCTGAAAGCCTTTCAGCTTCTCCTAAATGTGACCATTGCCACGAAGCAGATGGTAACATACGGTGTCTCTCCTGCTATGGAAATCAAACATGGTGTCAATCCTGCGTCATTCAAACTCATGCTTCCCATCCATTCCATCAACTTCAGCGGTGGAATAATAGATTCTATGAAGCTGTTTCTCTTCGGGATCTTGGATTTGTTCTAGATTTAGGTCACGGTGGAAGGCCTTGCCCTATCAACTCAGAAGACCTGATCAGTACTGTTTCCCAGTCTTTCACCATTGTTGATTCAGCTGGAATTTTTATTCACTCTATACGATGGTGCAAATGCAATGGTGCTACCCAAGAAGATAGACATCTTCAGCTTGTGCAAGCTCGACTATTTCCTTCCTCTTTCAAAAATCCTCAGACGGCATTTACATTTCAAGTTCTGGATGATTTTCTCCTAGCAGCTTTGGAATGCAAGGTTTCTGCTTATAGCTTTTATGAGAAGCTGAGGAGGATGACGAGTAATACTCATCCAGATTCTATTTTGGTTAGTGTTTTATATGCATATAAATTGTGAATGTTTACACTGTTTGATATAGGATAGATATCGTGAATTTATGAGAGCATCAAGAATGTGGAGAGATCTCATGAATCGGAAAAGGGCTGGATATGGGCATCATACAGATAAAGAGCCACGTCAGGGGGATTTGGCATTATTTTGTCCAGCCTGTCCTCAGCCAGGTATTAATTTGCCACCTGAATGGAAGTCAAAATATGACAGGTATGTGCTATATTTTATGCATAGCATTGTGAAACAGATTGACTGAAATATATTATTAGTGACGCTATTGCTCTTCGATATGTGGTAGATGGAAACTTTACTGCACAACACATGAAGATGCGAAAGCCTGAGGATGATGTCTTTTTATCTAATGGTCTGGGATATATGGTACAAGATCGCTCCTATCAAGATCATATAGCTTCTACTGCAGACAACAAAGAGGTATGTAACTAATCTTGTTTATATGATTAATAAATGTATATTTATATTTGTTTATATTTGTTAGAAATCCACTTGTCAGAATCACCATGCGGTGAATAATGCAAACCTCAAGATGGCTAACTTGAGAGCAACTGGAATTGGAGCTACTGCTTGTGCACGTCATGGGTGCTTCGTACCTCATTCTGCGGTGGATTTCTACAAAGGGGAACAGTATGTTATTTGATTGTTCTTGTTGACCATTTCCGTCTGATTTAAAATTATAAAGACACAAAAACATCGACTATTCCATTTGCCAGGCCATTGGATACAATTCCACTGGCATTCAAAAAGCTCTCATTATATATGATGTTGCTTGTCAATGGCATAAAAACTTTGGAAGAAGAGTCGAGCATTCAGATTCTTTATCCATCCCTTTTGGTTTGGAAATTCTTCCAGCTGTCGGAAAATTTCATCTCAGTGCTCACAAGTTGGAGTGCTTTCCCAGATTTAGTCTAATGTTCATGAAGGGGGCTGGACATATAGATGGTGAGATATTAGAGACACTTTGGGCATCTTTCAACAAGATATCTCCTTCAGCAAGATCTATGAGTGCAGCTCATCGACAGGAGCTATATGATGATCATATGAGGGATTCCAATTGGAAAAAACTAGTGGGCATAGGTATGTATTTTTTTAATGCTTAATTTGGTTCAGAATTTAATTTGTATACCAGTTGATACTTTGTGCAAAAAATACCGTAAAGCTCTGGAAGGAGTCGAGAAGACTCAGGGTCCTCTGGAGGAGCTTACACAATCATTGGATTGTGAAAAAATCCAGTTATGGTCTCAAAAAGCGGATTATGCCAGTGAGCAAAGGGGAGAGGCATTAGACATTTATACACTGAGAATGGATCAAGGTATTTGTTTTTCAACTTCATTGAAAGCTTTTATTTTGATCTTGATTTTTTTCCAGCACCAACTCTCGCTGAGATTAGATTGAATCTCATAGAAAAAAATGTATCTAGCTCAGGAAAACAAACATCTGTGAGTTGGTTGGTGGAAGGTATTATGATTGAGGATGCTCAGTACGTATGTGTCATTTTCTGTTCTGGCCAAAATAAAGATACCTGAAATTAGGGATGCTTTACGAGCTGAGATGCGTTGCATGCCTAGCAAGCCATCTACTATCCAGAAGAGCATAATAGCAGAGAAAAGGAAACGGCTGCTGGGGAGAATCAACAAATTCAATCAAAATGCACAATGGTTTGTGTCAGGCATTGAATTCAATGATTCGAAGCTATGCAATCATGATTCTCCTTTCTGCTCCGAGGAGATAGGTGATGATATAGAAGGGGCTGAAGAAGAACAGTTTTGGAAAGGATATGGAGAGGATGAAGGTTATGAGGATATGGAGGACGCTCTGATGGAAGTCAATCCAGAAGATATGAAGGTTTCCATGCCTTCTGCCCTTCAGAAAATATTATATGATGGTCGCGGACTTGGACTACAAGATATCATCAAAGAAGAGCTTCAGTTGCGTATCGGTCAAGCTAATGACTGTTTGGAGAAGCTTAGGCTTCATCTGGGCAACAAAGCAGTGCTGTATAGGATGAGCTTTCGAAGCTCTTCCTCTGTTCGCACTGATACCAGAACAAAGCAAGAAATTCGACGAGTTGTACACAAGATAAACCAGGATGCTCGAGGATATATTCGCGCTCATAATGCACTTATCTCTTTGAAGGCTCCTGATGATATCCTTGACAAGTACAAAGTCATACACCCCTCAGATCTTGGAGTATCAAAGGATATTACTGAAGAAAATCGGTTTGGTCAAGGCTCTGATGTGCTTCCTTGGTTTTGGCGGGTTGGAGGAATATCTGATGGAACTACATCATCTGTTCAGTGGAGTGAGGAATGTAAGTTATCCAAATTGTATTCAATTATAAATTGATTTGTTTTTTGTTTGTTAGTTCAAAGGGTTAGCTGGTTGAAAGCGAAGGCAAGATATGAAAGATGGAAGGAGGAATTGGACATGGTAAGGAATGAAATGTATTGGACCATGCTATGGTTTGAATATCAAAAGAAACTCTGGGAGGAACGGGAGAACAACATAGAGGAACCAGGTCACAAGGCTTATGCAGCCAAACAAATGGATATATGGCAGAGATTTTGGAACTCTGCAGAGAAAGATTTTGCTGGCTTGTTATGTGTTCCTTAGATAGTAACAATATGTAGTGTTGATCTAAAATATGGTTGCTATCATTGAATGATTGCATTAACCAACTTTAGAGATAACAGGACTCCGAGAATATATTATATGTCTGTGGTATAAAGTCCTGTCAGTGTCCGTACCACAATATCCGGCCGGACGGGATTCACCATTGTACAGGTGCGGCCGGGCCTGGAGATACGGTATGACACATGGCTGTATTATGAAGTCCAGCTGGATAGAGTTGACTGATATGTACATGTGCGGCCGGGCCTGGGGGTACAGTGTGATACATGGCTGTACTATGGAGCCCGGCTGGATCCTTCCATGTGCGGCCGGGGTTGGGAATACAGGGTGGAACCCACTGTACTATGCGACCCGGCCGGATGGTTCCTATGGTACAGAGGCGGCCGGGCCTAGGAGTACAGGTCTGCACCCACCGTACTATGCATGCCGGCCGGACCATTCCTATGGTACAGGCGCGGCCGGGCCTAGGAGTACAGGAGGGCACCCATTGTACTATGGGGCCGGCCGGACCATTCCTATGGTACAGGCTACAGGCGCGGCCGAGCCTATGAGTACAGGATGGCACCTACCGTACTATCCCAGCCGGCCGGACAGTGCCTCAGATGGTATAGGCGCGGCCGCGCCTAAGAGTACAGGTTGGTACCCACCGTACTATGCACGCCGGCCGAGCCATTCCTATGGCACAGGCGCGGCCGGGCCTAGGAGTACAGGGTGGCACCCACCGTACTATCTGAGCCGGCCGGACAGTGCCTATGGTGGCCCGGCCGGGCCTAGGAGTACAGGATGGCACCCACCGTACTATGCACGCCGGCCGGACCATTCCTATGATCCTCGTCAACACCATTTGGGACCAAAGATTTTGTCCTTGTGGGATACGAGAAGAGCCGTGTTGTGGGCTGTGGCGCCTTGAAGAGAAATGGGGTTGATAAGGGGGTCAAAATAGAATGCGGGCAAGTCTGGGTCATCCGTCCGAAATGGAAAATATAGACATTTTTGGGTACATGGTAAGGGGACAGGTGGACTGAACGAGGTAACAAGTTGTATAGATGGGGGAAGGCGACTTTGTACTCGGTATGGATTTGATTGCGGATGATCACCTTGCCGATGTCAGTTCCAATCTTCATCAAATGTGTGGAGTACAGGATGGCACCCACCGTACTGTAGGGCCGGCCGGATGTTCAGCCATCTACAGGCGCGGCCGGGGCCGGTAATACAGGGTGGCAGCTACTATTATACAGGAGCGGCCGGGCCTAGGAGTACAGGTCTGGACCCAATGTACTATGGGCCTGGCCGGACATTCAGTCATCTACAGGAGCGGCCGGGACTAGTAATACGGGGTGGGATATGCTGTACTATGGGGCCGGCCGGCTACTATTAACGAATGTCCAGGTGCAGAAGTTGGGCCTGGAGATAACATATGACAGCCATTCATCAAGATACTATTCAAGTAGTGGTACTAGTGGAGAGGCCTGGCAGGAATATATATGCTGTACTACGTAATACAGGCACGACTGGGCCTGGCTGTATGGTATACTGCCCACCTATACTGTGGGGCTGGCAGGGCCTGGGTGTATAATAACAAACAACTGTACACTGGCAGGCATGGCCGGGGCTAGGAGTACCACTTAAATGGGCCGGCCGGTCACTCGTATTCACTACATACAGGCGCGGCCGGGCCTGGGGATACGGTATCTCACATGGCTGTACTACTATGAAGGCGAGCCAGACAACATTGACAAATGTACAGGTGCGGCCGGGCCTATGAATACAGTAGTGACTCCCGCCTGTACTATCGCGGCCGGCCGGGCTATAGTATTCAGGGCAATTGAGGCGCGGCCGGGCCCAGGGATACGGTGTGCTACATGTCTGTAGCTTCTGAGCTGGCTGCACATTTGGTACAGTATAGCCGCGGCCGGGGCTGAGAGTACGACCTCCCAAGCCGCGTACTCCAACTGCCGGCCGCGTGTACCTGCGGCCGGACCTGGTCATACAGCTGACTCAATGTCTGTACTCTGGCCACCGGCCGGGAAATGAGTACTATGAAGGTGCGGCCGGGCATGGAAATACAGCCTATGTTTGGCTCAATAGTACGTGCGGCCGGAATATATTCGTCGCCCGGCCGAATTCTTGGATATGCGGCCGTATTGAGGGTACAGACTGTAGGGTCAATTTACAAGGTCCTGACAGGCCTGTATCCCCATCTCCACATTTGTGCTATATGTATAAGAATTCCCGGCCGCACCTGCCCCTTCTGGAGTGCCTTCCATGATAGGTCATGATCACCAGGCACAACAATTTGGCATGGATACCAGTAATTTGGTCACCTGAAGGTACCAATGCTACGACACCGGCCGAGCTGATGATACACCCTCCGGCCGTACCCCAGCCGGGCCTACATATACAGGCAAATGTACAGTTCGGGGGAACCAAGGGTACGACTCTTTCTGACTGAAGGGTCTGGCAAGACATGTACGTAGTCGTTCCACATCGCGAGAGCGATGCGGTCACGGAGCGCGTTGGAGTTCTCACCCATGACTCCCGGGCCCTCCGTCCTCGCTTTCATCCTGCCCCGCCCTCGCCTTCGACCTCATCCTCGACCTCGAATTCACCCTCGCCATGCCCTGTGCCCTCGCCGCCTTCACCAAGAGGTACTGCCAGTGCATTGGCACCTGATGGCAGCCGAGGTGGGCCAACCGGACCCGCTTCATGATGGTTTTGAAGTGGATCAGCAGAGCGTCGAATGAAATTGTGAATTACCGCCAGTGCGACAGGGATCGTGGATTGGACTTGAAGCGAATATTCGGGTGGGATGGATAAGATCCGGAAGCGACGTTTCAGGACGCCGAAGACGCGCTCGACGGCATTTCGTGCGGACGCGTGACGAAGATTGAATAATTCTTCCTTAGTAGTCGGCCTGCCAGTGTTCAAACAACTTGTCATTGAGCCTAAGTGTGAAACGAGTGTGTGTGAACGACTTACCGCAAGTTTGCGCGCTTCCACTCAGCGAGATGGTACCGTGTGTTTCGGTACGGAACGAGAAGTCCCGGTCTTGATGGGAAGCCGGAGTCGGCGAGGAGAAATTTGCCGGTGGGGATAATGAGATTGTGGGCCCGCGCGTCCTGATAGACGCGGGCGTCTGTAGCGGAGCCCTCCCACCCGGTGAGAGCATAGGTGAAGAAGATGTCGAAGTCGCACACGAAGAGACAATTCTGTGAAAGAAATCCTTTGCGGTTGCGGTATGCCGACCGCTCAGATGCCGGTGGTGCGGCGGGAATATGGCTGCCATCGATGGCGCCGATCGCATCCTTGAAGTACGGCCAGAAGCGGGGGTTCTCTTGGATTTTGGAGTGGACGGTGTTGGCGGCAGGCAAGTGAACATACGTTGAATAGAAAGGGTCGGAGGAAAAAAGCACAGCCATCTTGCGGAAATAACTTTTCTAGATTAGATAGTAGTCACGGCGGTATGAACATCCGAACTCACCGTGAAATCGTTTCATTGGACCTCTGGAAACGCTCCCCAACGTGCCGGATGGTCAATCCAGTGACGCAGGTATATAGAAAGATTGCGACTTGTTCTTCGAGGGTGACAAACCGTGAGTTTTTGACATTAAGGTCTCGAAGGTCGTGTACTAGATTGGTGAAAGTGTGAGCAGACATGCCGAGCTCACAGCGGATCCGCTCTGGATGTCCGAGAAGTAATTCCATCACCCACCCCTCTCCAGTGAGGATAGATGTATGGTATGGCTCCGGATCTGCTCGAATGCAAGTTTCAACGATCTCTGTGGTGGCAGCGATGATGATGCCGCTGATGATCGCAGAGTATTGTAGTAAGCGGCGACGGAGTTCAGGATGAGGACAACTCATCGGAATCATCGCTGCTCGACGTCAACGCTCAACCCACGACAATCCGATTCTTGCGATTCTTGATCTTTTATCTTGGTTAATCGCATTCAGACTCAGACATACTGCCGGGGTCAAGCCGGGAAAACAGAACCAAATAGATCCTTAAAACAAGGCAAAATGTAGTATTATAGCGTTCCCGAACGGGCTCTAAATCTTGAAAATTGCTATATTTCAGTGGTGCGATGTCCGATCTGGGTGATCTAATGCTCATGGAGGCTGTCCATTCCCTCCATATATTATCCAATGTCGTCGAACAGCGGATCAGATGCCCCTGCTCCTACTGCCCCCCCTCACTCTCAGTGTCCTGTCATGGACCTTGTGCAGTCCCTCTCTCAAAGGTTGGCCAGAGATTTCACACCTTCCCCAAAGACATGATTTGTCTGCAATACTCCCCCTGTCAGTTCCTGTCTTCATCGCTCATTATCTGCGCGCACGCTCCTTTACATGGCAGTGGATTATGAAAGGTGGCCCAACAGGGGTCAAGTGCACTCAGTCCCCACCATCCCTCTGGTTTGCACCAAGGATGCTCCTAAGGCTGCCCGCTGGGTGGTCTTACTTTTCCACTCCTGAGTCCTTCAACAAGGCCCACCTTTCCCCACTGCCCTCAGGGGGCCCTGACACCGGCAAAGTCTGTCCGGTGATTATTCACCTCTACCAGAATAACATGCTGGTCCATTTTAGGTCCCAGCTCACCCCCACTAAACCTCCTCCAAATTCCGCTGCCCCCAGTCAGGCTTGCAGTGCCTCCCACAGCTGCCCGGATTCCTGCGCCGTGCGGTCACACTGTCTGAATTCCAGGTCCTGCCAAAGGAAGTAGCCTTCCTGTGGAAACAGCTCAACAGCATTTTGTCCCAAGATGCATTCGGCTCCCCCTTGCCGCCCAATTCTCCCAGGACCGCCTATACTGCAGTCCCACCGCATTCACCCTCAACTCCCTCCTCTCCCTCCGCAGTATCCACAATGAGTCGAACTGCCCACCCTGGCCATCCTTGGCTGCAGGGACTGTTGGACAACGACAGGTGCCCCATATTCATCGCTAACCATGTCAACTCATCCATGTGTCCCTATTGGGCCAAAGCTATGCCGGACAATGTACCCCAGGTCATCCAGCTCCTGCTCAAGTTCAAGCCCCCACTCTACGTGGGGGTTGACTCTAACAGCATATCTGGCGAGTCAGGCAGCGGGGGGATCTTGTGGTCCTTCCATGAGTGTGGACGCTGCTCACTTTGCCGACTCTGCTGTGCTCACTAGTTTTATTGTTCACTGAATCACTTATCTTTCGGGCCAGTCGCGGACTCACTACCCATCCCATCCTTTCTCTCACTTTCTCCATTTTCTTTTCTGGCCTCTCATCCAAGCGGGTTCCTGTTGACTAGGTAGAGTTGTTAGCTGTTTCCAGGTCTAACCTTGTTTGTACATTCCCTATTCTCAAACTCACAATTCCCACTCCATTTGATTGTCCTCATACCGTACACACACTCCGCATGGACAGTAATTGATTTAAAAAATTAAAAATTAAAAAAAAAAAGTTAGTCCAAATGATGTGCGGGTCACGATCACGGACCATGATGCAAGAGCTGTGATGGTTCAATGTGGTGTATGATTTGGGCACAAGCTTCAGCCTTTTTCCTCAGAAAGTCCTTCATCACCTTCCAGTTGAGACTGGCCAAGGGTGTCACCTTGGTTACGAGGCTTGGTAGCATCTTAAGATGGCCTCTATCAATAGACTCCATTCATAGTAGTTCTTTTCATAGAGTTTTGCAAATGATGTGTTCGACAGCATGGACGAGGAACGGGAATGTGAAGAGCGGAGACAAGAGTGAGTGATCAGCGACAACTGGATTCAGCCCCAATCTGGCAAAACAAGCAAACAAGAGTGACTGGCTTCGGCCCCAGCAGGCAAAATGAACAAATGAGAGCGACTGGATTTGGCTCCAGCAGGCAAATGGGTGTAACTGGAGATGTAACCAGAGACGTCTGGGAGGAGCTGGGACAGTCTGGACACAGCTGCCAGGCCAGTTAGGTACCTTGTTGGGAGAGCTGGGGGAGCTGGCCAGCTCTGGCCAGACTGTCACAAGATGGACAGCTAAGGGCTAGTTTGCTGATTTGAACGCCAGTCATGCAGTAGAACACTCCTGGCAGCTCACGACTTTGGTCCTAAAATCCAGGCCCAAGTCTCTTCTTCCTAACTCAGAAATCATGGGTAAAATGGCAAGAATGTTATTCCAGATTTCTGTTTAAATCTTGCAGCACACTATGGTATATTCAAGCAAGCAATTATCATCTGGATCAGTGGTGGCAGCCAATCTCTCATGGACATCAAATGCAAGCTGCAACAGGCCATAGCAAACACTCTCTCCATTGACATGGCATTCATGATTACATTCCACGATTCATATTGTATACCCTCTTAACAAGATTGAATCCATCATCTTACCCTATTCTGTCTCATCCTGACCTTGTGAACGCAGCATTTACTAGCCCCAATGATTGACCTTGCTGGCCACAGGGCTCCTCCGTCATTGTTGGGGATGTGGTCTGGGCTGGAACATCAAGTTGGTCAACCTCTTCATGTTTCTTCGAAGGGATTTTGACATTAGCAATGAGAATGAATACGCTGCACGGTAAGCATGTTCCATTGCCTAGGAACTTGTGTCACACGCAGGTGTTACATCCTCATATTTTAATCATTGAGAACGTCCACTGGCGCTGCTCAACACTGCTTCCAGTCTGATGGCTGCTCACCAAAATGGCCGATATGATGGAAATGCACCGCGATGATGCCAGGGTGCAACATATTCATCTAGAATGTTGGACCTACCTTAGCAGACATTTTCAAGTTTAGTGGAGGATGCATGGCATTGAAAGATATCTCGCTCTTGGCGGAGCAACTGATAACAAACCTAAATTCATAAACTGGGATAGACTCTTCTAAATGAGAATCTAGATTCCGAAGTCATTCACATACTGGGGTAACTTTTCATCACCCAAATTACACGGAGAGCCCATGGCAAGCCCGAGCATAATGTTCGGCATGAATATAGGACAGGTCTGAGATGTATATATACCCAATGTATATGGACGGGCTTGCCGACAAAGAGAGGACCAATACTGAACCATATTGATGGGCCCTTGTGATACCTACCACGAATGGTAGGCACCGGTACGTCTCAGGAGTACAATCTAACATCGCAACCTTAACAGATGGGCCCGTCACCAGAGAGCCATGCCGACCACGTGAATTGTGGGCAGGCCCAAATGGTGATACCTGGATCATAGAATACAGACAGGCCTGTCGAGTGAGACTAACACTGACTGCATGGACTACAGAGAGGCCCATCCCCCGAGAGTGATGCTGAACCCATATATTTCAAGCGGGCCTGTTGAGGTGACACTGACCTCATATGACACAGACAAGCCCGTCAATTGAGAATTACACCAAATGCGGAAACTATATATGGGCCCGCCTCGCGACAGTTATTCCGAGATCGTAGAATACATACAAGCCCCTTGATTGGGAATCACACTGAGCATGTCAAATACAGACAGACCTACCTCCCAAGAGGAGTGCCGACCCCATATATCTCAGGCGGGCCCATCAACTGGTGATGCCAACCTCATACTAAAAAGTGTGAAAAATGCCTTATATACGAACAGAGCTTAGAGCTACAGGGCTCTACAGCGCATCATTTGCTGCAATTGAAAATTCATTTGTAGAAGACAATATCCACCAGTTGGGATTTGATGACAAGACCTCGGCATCTGCTATAATCAATAGGTTGAACCGGGACATTTGGAGAAAGTATATTTAGTAGGATATTCTAGACAATGAACGTAAGTGCAATATCTGGATTGTTTGTCTTGTTTGATGTAGTTTGCCTGAGGGAAATGAGGGACTCGCCGAAAGCTTGATGCAAGTTGTTGGAGTAGGAATCATTGGTGAACCTACATTTTGTGAGTGCCGGAGTGAGGTCCATGAGAATGCAATATTAATGATGTGCTCAGTATTCACAAGATCAGCTTCAACAACGAGCAAAGGTCGATTGATTCGGCAGTCTCAGAGTAGTCTTCAGATCTCAACGCAGGCGAGCGATATGTGTTACTTTTGGTGATTTCGCCCTCTTTTGATCGATTTACTTCGTTATAGACTTTCTAGCGCTTTGCGCTACTTCTAACCATCACCATTGGATTCCCCATGGTCGATAACCCTATTGACATTCTTTC